>OX596074.1:34680686-34835686 GCA_951394005.1 Protophormia terraenovae
GGTAAAAACTGTATTTTGGTACTTTTTTGACACCATATGTATCTTTGAAACTAATCTTTGAAACTAATCAACATAAAATTTATGTCGTATTCATAATTGAGAAAATGAGAAATACAAATTTGGTACTTTTTAGAAATTCAAACATTTAAGGGGTAAAAATCGTACCTATTTTTGTCACTTTTTTCATAAAACATTTTTTTTATATTTATTGAAATATTCATATGAGTATTTAATATGGGATACCACTACAATTTAGAAATTTATTGGAATACAATTTTTGATATTTAAATGGGTGAAAAAAAGTACCAAAAAATAAATTTTCAATTACATTAAACATAGAAACATGAAATTAAGAAAATGTAGATAAGAATTCACAAGAGTGGTACTTAAAGATACATGGTCCTGTGGGTAAGAATTCAAGAGGATGGACTTTGTGGTACTTTTTTCTTCTATTGGTACTTTTTGGAATTTTCTGTAATATTTAACCTAGAAACATGAAATTGAATACGCATGGTCCGATGTTGAAAAGAATTTACAAGGGGGGACTTTGTGGTACTTTTTCGTTCTTCTTATGTTACTTTTTGAATTTTCTATAATTATGAACCTAGAAACATGAAATTTGAGATATGTGGTCCTTAATTAATGAGAATCTATAAGAGGGGACGTTGTGTTACTATTTTGTTCTTCTAATGGTACTTTTTGAATTTTCTATAATATTTAACATAAAAACATAAAATTATAGCTATTTGGTACTTAATGAATAAGAATTCATTAAAGGGGACTTTGTGGTACTTTTGGTTCTTGTAATGGTACTTTTTGAATTTTCTATAATATTTAATGAATAAGAATCCAAAAGAGAAGTTTTTTTGGTATTTTTTTGATCGCCTAATGGTACTTTTTGAATTTTCTGTAATTATGAACCTAGAAACATAAAATCAAAAATCCTTAAGAGGGGACTTTTTGGTACTTTTTGATTTTCGAATGGTACTTTTTGAATTTTCTAAAATTATGGATCTAGAAACATGAAATTAAAGATATGTGGTCCTAAATGAATGCGAATCCATAATAAGGGACTTTGTGGAATTTTTTTTCGTTCTTCTGATAGTACTTCCTGAATGTTCTGCAATTTTCATCCTTAGAAACATAAAACTGAAGATTTAAGGTGCTAAGTGAATATGACACAACACAATTATTAAAAATGTTCCCAAGGGAGTTAATAATCATAGTTTAAATTTATTATACAGTATGGTTTTTATAAAAAAAGTTCCGCTTAAGAAGTAGCGGGTTTACAGCTCGTATAATGATATTTTTAATTAAGTTAACCTTTTAATAGTAGTTAATCACACCGAATATTACAAAACCTTGTATACTTATAATTTTTCATGTATAAAATAAATGAGAATTATAATGAAGTTAAAAAACAAACAAGTTATGGTCTTTACAAGCAAATTTGTTAATACCATGAGTATTATATGTATTTGTAACATATTTTTGTGGGCATAATAATATTAATATGGTTTGAAAACAAAATATGGTTTAAGGAAATATGGTTTTAGTAAAAACTATAACTTTTCATAATAATAAATTTTTATTATTTTGAAAAAAAAAAAAAAAATTAAAAAACCTAAAACTTTTGTAGTCAAATATAAATTTTTATTGATTATAAATATTAAATGATAAAACTTAAATAAAAACATTGTTATATTTAATACAGTATTATGAAAAATAATGAAAATTAACTATAAGAACATAATATTAATTTAGTAACAATGTCGTAACCATGTTTTTTCTCTAGGAGCATAACGTTAATGACCAATGCGATTTGGTGAACGGTTATCTTACAAAAATCCACAATTTTTTATTGAGCGTAACTGAAAATTATCACTAAGGAAGCAACATTCATTTATTAACAATCCGAAGATTCTTGAAAATATTTGCAATAATTGCGAAGTAGTCGGCAGTTCTTTGGTATGGTAAAATAAACCTTGCTAACTACATACAAAACAATTAGTCAATATTTTGTTAATTATGCACTTTCAGTGTAAACTCCTTCGTTGAGTGATACACAGTGGAGAAATATTTAAAGCTGCCAAAATTTAAGCTAATTTAAAGCAGAAGGGATTTCGAGTTTATTTCCTACTTACATGCCAGCGACCTTTGTAATTAGTCTTATCCTAAACAATCCCAAGATTTTCATAAGTTTCAAACACTAACTTTTACATTATTATTGAGTCATGATTAATCTAATTTAACTTTCTTATCATTGATTATTTTGTCTTGCGATATTCTATAAAATAAATAGAAAACAAGTCTTTAAGACATCGAACTTATATTTAAAAATATCGACAAATAATAATTCTTAATCTAACACACACACACACACAGGTTTCACTTCCAGTCCGAAAGAATCAAAGGATTTATTTTCTATTCAACACTTATATTTCTTTTTCTCAAATATGTCATCAATATAATCTAGATCACCATATAATATAAATTGTCATAAATATTCTTCTTTCACCGTTAATGTGTTCTCATTCAGTTTGCCAACAACAAATATTCATCCATACTCACACACTCGATTAATGACAGGCACCCTACTTCTCTATAAACCTCTTTAACTCATTATAATTTCAACATATCTATTGTTATGACTATCGTTCTACTATGAATTTTTAAAGTTGAACAGTTGTCAGCATTTAGGCAAAAAGAAGGCAGGAAGGAAGGAAACAATGGTAGGAAATGGCAAGTTAGAATAAAATAATAAAAACCGGCAACAATAAAATGTTTGTGAACAGAAAAAAAAATTGAAATAAAAAGAAAAAACATAAAAATTATAAAACGAACCGTGGCTGACTTAATGGCAGACAAGTAAGAAATATCAAACCAACCAAACAGCCACCCTTCATTTTACCAACAAACACTTATTTGTGCTTACATAAATTAAGGACTACATTTGGATTCAAATTCACTATATTTGTATATATTATATGTAACGCGTGCTGTATACGTGTCTGTTCGTCTGGTATTGTTTGACTTTATGAATTGATTTTGTTAAAGGCAAAAAAAATTAAATAAAATAAAAGAAATAAAGACAAATAAATGCAAGAGGGAAATAAAACGAGTGAGTTTATAAAGAAACTCACGAAGAGTGGAAATAAGTAACGAAGAGTGGAAATAAGTAACACCCTTGAATTATAAACATCCATTTAAAATCATTAAGTAGATCAGGTCTTGGCGATTGTATAAGAATGACTATGATATGTTTGTTTGTTGGTCTGTTTATATATTTAATATGATTTGCTATGATGGTATGTATGTACTTATGACTAGTTGAAATGTACCGCATTTAAGAGATGCGTTTTCAATTATAACATGTGTATAACCCAGCAAATAATTTATTCACGGTTTAAAATTTTAAAAGATATTGAAAACAGTCTTTATTTTTCACATATCTTATGGGATTTTTAATGTTTAAAATGTATTAAATTTCTACACTAGTCCTCTTTTATAATTTATTTAATAAGTAATTTTAGTTTTACTAAATGCATTGTGAATGCATCTGCATTTTTCCAATGCAATTTAGAAAACCCCTTTCTATTTTTTTTTTTTTTTTTTTCTTAAAAAAATATTTATTTCTAATAAAGATGAATATGATGAATGAATTGCATTTAAAAAAAATAATGTTTCTATTATTAAGATATTTAAAGAGGACTACATTTCCTTTCTAACGCCGTCAAAATCAATGTCTACAGTTTCAAAAAACATAGTTAATTAAAAATACGACTTTATGCAAACAGAACGA
Organism: Protophormia terraenovae; assembly: GCA_951394005.1. Classification (NCBI taxonomy): domain Eukaryota; kingdom Metazoa; phylum Arthropoda; class Insecta; order Diptera; family Calliphoridae; genus Protophormia; species Protophormia terraenovae. The sequence goes on from OX596074.1 coordinate 34,684,489, forward strand.
GAGAAGAAGATATAGTCAGTCAAGCCCGACTATACGATACCCTTCACCATTGTGTACATTATAATTCGGGGAGTGGTCTTTTATTAGACTTGGAGTCAAATGTGGACCGATACTCATAAGTGTAAAATAAAACATACCAATACAGAATATTAAGTTGAGGTTGACATTTATATGAATTTATTAAGTTTTTTATTCAGGGCCTTATATGGAAGCTATGGTAAATTATAGACCGATCTTTTTATAATATGGCGCTATCATTTATGTTCATATAAAACAAATATGTTTTAGCCTTATACTAACATTTTAATGCGATTTATGCCCGTTAAAGTGATTTTCGGCAAGGGGTTTATATGGGAGCTATGGTTAATTATAGACCGATCTTTTTAAAAACATTTTTAACATTTATTTAGATTTATATGAAACTTATATGTGCCAAATTTTGTATGGGAGCTAGGGAAAATAATGCACAATAAGCTTCGTCCCTGGATTATAAGAAGCTTGTGTAATTTTGGTTAAAAATTGCGACCTGTAGTTTGATTACAAGGTTTACATGGACGGACAGATGGTCAGACGTACGGACGGACATCGTTAAATCGACTCAAAAAGTGATTCTAAGCCGATTGGTATAAATTAAGGTGATCTTAGACTAATATTTTTGGGTGTTACAAACATCAGCACATCTATGGTGGTGTAGGGTATAAAAAGACAAGCTCACGGTATTTTCACTACAACAATATTATGATCTCATTGTTAATTTTCATTAATTTTAATAATATTTTGTTCATGATAACAATGTTCCTGCTAATTTTAATCTAGTTTATTACCAGAAACAAAATTTTAATAAAATGAAAAAATATCATTATTAATATAACTCTTATAACTCTTATAAAAATATAAATATGGCTGAAAATTTATAACTTGTTTGTTTTTTAATATATTTTGAATGTCTTCCACCTTCATTAAAATGCTAAAAATGTGGTTAACATTTATTTGGACCTGAATATCTCTTAAACTAAAAAAAGATAACCTACACATGTAAGCATATTTTTGGTAGAGATTTACAAGAACTATCTTTTTTAAATTTATTTTCTATCATAACATAAAATAATTTTTGGCGATTTAAAAAAATACATATCCGAGATGGGCAACGATATCAGCCACCCACTTCCTCCTGACCTAGGGGGCCTCTAAATCAACTCGAAAATACCTCAGCTCTAACTATCTCTAGATCTTTCACTATACATATAGAGGCTTTTATTACTCGTGAACCATTTTGAAAATACAGCATTTTAAAGAAAAAAGTGACAAATGGTCCCTAATCTACCCCAACTCTTTCAATAGATTAAATGTTATAATTAGTGTAATTTATAGGTGTGACATGTATTACTTAGATTATTCGTTTAATCGATTAATTCGCTAATAATCGCTTATTAATTGATCAGCTTTTAAACCGAATAATATGAAACCCTGAATATTTGGCTACCCTATATATACATTGCAGGAAGTTACACACCTCCTAGACTTGTCTGCCATATCTTCATCTCAATTGTTAAGAAAATTATTTTCAAAGAACACATCTAGTTCCTTAGATATACATATAATAATTAAGATTTACTTTGTATGGAAGCAACCACACCCCCAAAACCTACCCGTCCTATTTTTATCTAAATTGTGAATCTAAATAAGAAATTTTTTGTACAAAATCTTAAGACATTTTTGTAATAGTTCTTAAACTATACGATAATTAATATATGCTATGAATGGGGATTAAATTCCCCCTAAACTTGTCCGCCATATCTTCATTTCAATTGTAAATCTTGATGCTGATTATAAGCATAAAATATAGGGTTTCCCCTTCTAGTTCCCTAGATAAGCTATAATTAATATTTACTTTATATGAGGGGCTGTTACACCCCCTAGACTTCTACGCTATATTTTCATGTCAATTGCGAATTTTGATAAGAAAATTATTACTACAAAATTGTAAGACTTTATATAGAATAGTTCTTTAATAATTAATATATAATATAACTAATTAATATATTTTTTATAGGGGTAACACCCCCCTCTGTTCCTATCGAAAAATAAATAAAATCATATTACTTTTCCTCAAACTTTCACAGAATGCTGTAAAAATTTCAAGAAAAATATTCCAAATGTTTTATTTTCTAAATTAATATTTTAATTCAAATTTGATATTCATTATGTTTGCTGGGTTGTATCAATTGTATTGACAGTAACAAGTGTCTAAGTATCAGTTTGTTACATATACAAAAATGTAGTTGAGAACGTGGTATGTTACAATGTAAACGCTAAATATTTTCCACAAGTTCTGCATTTTCTTGTGGATAATTTTCCAACAGTTACAATCATTATGTATATGTTTTTTCTGTAACTTGTTTGTATGTATGATATCTTTTCCGTAGTTTTGTATGTTTTTTTTAAACTAAATAGAGCACTTAACGGCTACTGCAAACAAATTATTGCACTTGCATACACTTAAAGGATTACATATCCTCATAAAATGTTTTAAGTGTGAGTGATGTATAGGGTAGAGTAAGTAGGATGGTATAAGTGATTTAATATATAAAAATACTTTGTAACAACCAAAGACATTTAAATCGATAAATGTTAATAGTTTGTTGTTTTTGTTGCAATAGTGACAGAGTTACAGATATGTATGTATGTCATTTGATGATTATGACGATGAGGACAATGTTTTGTGATGATGATGAAGATTATGTTGTTGCTGGTGGTAGTTTCAGTTTATTATAGCCCACATTACAAAGTGGGTGGATCATTATAAGTCAGTGAAGGTATTGTTTGTACTTTAGAAACCATTTACTTTATACAGTTCTTTATTTTATTCCTTTTATTTAATTTTTTTTTTTTACATTTTAGCTTGATTTTTTTTTTCATGGCCAATGAATATGTACGCGTTACTTAATGGATTTAGTGTCTCTAAGTGCTGCATTGACATTTTGATAAATGCTTTAGTTTAACAGATGTGTATTTTTTGTACGCTCCGTTTATTTATTGTATTCTTTGGTACATTTTCTTTGGTAAGAAATAAAATTGTTTGTCATAAGCCGAGTTAAGTATGGGTAGACTATTTTACTCCATTATGATAAATAGTTTTATTTTATTCAATCATTTTGTACATGAAAAATATATATATTTTTCCCCTTGGGTTTTTAAAAGGATTTTAAAATATTTTGCTTTTGGTTTATCGTTTTAAATTGTACAGATTTGTTTATTAGTTTATTTATTTGGAACATTTTAATGTCTCAATTATGGTGTGATAACATATTTGGGTTTTTTTTGTTTAGAAAAGGGGTTGCTAGACTTTTAAAAGGCGTGACAATTTTGCAATTATTTATAAAAAGGGTTAAAATTATTTATTAAATTAAACAAAATAAAAAAAAAAATTAATATTTTTAAATCTTTTACAATGTACAAATAACACAAATTTGTTACTCCCAAAATGTCCACCTTTTAAAGTTCTTTTAGTGTTTAAGTTTTGTCTTTATGGCAAATAATATTTTTGAAAACTTATTTATATTTCCTCCAAAAATTTTTTTCTTCTTTCTTAATCTCACTGCTGCATATTTAGAGCTCCAAAGTGTTTTTAATCTTCATATTGAAAAATAAAATAAAAAAAAATAAGAATGAAATTGTCTACTAATAGTTTTTAGTCGTATGTTGTTTCAAAACAAGGATTACTTATGAACGAAAGAGTTCACTTAACTTGAAAACAATATACGTTAAGTGGATTAAATATCAGGTGATTTAAGGTGAAACTTTCAAATAAACAAAATGCGTTATTTTTTAGTGGCACAAGTTCTTGTTTTTTTTTTCACTTTATGTTTACTTATTCTCATCCAAAAACACTTAGGGAATATAGGGTTAAATTATATTGTAGTTGTGCATTATATAAAGTCATATTATATACAACTTGTTCTTAGTTCTTAAAGATTACTCATGGTGTAAAAGAAAAATTTGTACAGTGTTAGGTAAAAGTATAAAAACGATGTGTTAAAGAATGGTATCATAACATAAACCACCATAAATGCTAGATTCAGTTTTGTGTCTCCTTTCAACTTTAAAAAATATCGTTCGACTCAGAGTCACTTCCTGAGTTGATTTAAAGATGTCCGTCCGTCTGGCTGATTGTCGTGTAAACCTTCTTAACTGGGTACAGGTCGGAATTTTAAAGTTAAGTTGATAAAATTTGCAAGAATAGTTATTTTAAAATAGGGCTTAACTCTCAAAAAAAATTTCATAAATATTTGTCCGTATTTGACCATAGCTCCCATAGAAAACTCTTTTCCGAAAATCACTTTAACATGCAAAAATCGCACACAAATATTAGTATCAGATTAATATTCGAAACAAATAAGTTCTATAAAATTAAAAACAATAGTACCAACTTTTATGAGAATCTGTTTCCGAGAAGTGCCCTAAAGTACATTAAATCATATAGATTAATGCATTTATTCCGTATTCGTATATTTTATTTTACACTTAGTAAAAGAATCGGTCCAAACAAGGCATTGGTCATTGATATTAGTTTGTTAGGTAACACTGACACGGTTAGTATTTTAGATTGGAAAGCATCTTCGGAATGCTCATTCTCCGATCATATGCGGATTTTCTTTACGATAGGACTTATATTGGATAGGGCAAAAGCTATTAGAAATTCTAGAAAAACTGATTGGGGCAATTTCAGTAAACTTGTGGAAACCGGTTTTACGCCGCCGCCGTGTAATTTTATAATGCAGACGCCACCGCCGTTTTCATCGACTCAAAATAAGCCGCCGAAATTTTAAAATTTTTATTCAAATTCAACAAAAAACATATTTCTATACCCACCATCAAAAAGATGGGGGGCATATTGATTTTGTCTTTCCGTTTGTAATATGTAGAAGGAATCATCCAAGACCCCACAAAGTATATATTTTCTGGGTCTTTGTAAGATTCTGAGTCGATCTAGCTATGTCCGTCCGTCTGTTGAAAGCAGTATAGGGGGACGAAATTTGACACAAATGTTTGTCTTATATAAGGTTTATTTGGTATTGAAAATGGGCAAAATCGGTTAATAAACAAGAAAGTTTTAGGCTAAAAACTAGAAACACAGGGTGTCCGTTTCACACTTTTTTTCTGATATTTCTTCGACAAAAGCATGTACGACAACGAAATTTTGTATGTATAGTTCGGGGGACGATATAAACTCGAAAACCAAAAATGGGCGTGGTTCGCCCACTTTACCGCCCACCTCCCATATAAGGTGAAAATCAACGAAATTGTGTTCAAATAGTTCAAGGACCAATGTAAACTCGAAAACAAAAAATGGGCGGGGTCCGTCCACATTACTGCCCACTTTACCACCTCTCCCCTCCCATACAACATAAAATTTGCAAAAGTTGATAGTGGGTATATAGATTCGGCCGGGCCGAATATAACATTCACGCTTGTTCTATCTTACTCGAAGAAGTGAATGCAGAAGTGTCTCCATCTATTACTATAATTTCACTTAAATGAGATAAACGAGCTGTAAACCCGCTACTTCGTTAGCGGAACTTTTTTATAAAAACCATACTGCATAATAAATTTAAACTAAGATTATTAACTCCCTTGGGAACATTTTTAATAATTGTGTTATGTCATCCATAAATTACAATATCTCTTTAAATTCAAGTTTCTGATCTTAGAATAATGAAAAAGGAATATTAGAATTGCGAAAAAGTATATTAGAATAAAGAAAAAACCACAAAATCCATTTTAAGGTTTCTGATTCACTTAGGACCTTACATCTTCAAATTTATGTTTGTAAGGATGAAAATTGCAGAACATTCAGGAAGTACTATTAAAAGAACGAAAAAAAAAATCCACAAAGTCCCTTCTTATGGATTCGCATTCATTTAGGACCACATATCATTAATTTCATGTTTCTAGATTCATAATTATAGAAAATTCAAGAAGTACCATTAGAAGTACAAAAATGTACCACAAAGACCCCTCTTGTGAATTCTTTCTCACATAAGACGATTAATATTTATTTTCAAGTTTCTAAACAAATATTATAGAAAATTTAAAGTACCATTAGAAGAACAAAAAAGTACCACAAAGTCCCCTCTTATGGATTCTTATTCACCGAGCACCACATGTCCTTAATTTCATGTTTCTGAGTTCAAAATTATAGAAAATTAAAAAAGTACCATAGGAACAATAAAAAAGTACCACAAAGTCCCTTCATTTGGATTCCCATTCATTTAGGAGCACATATTCTTATTTCAAAAATTAAAAAGGTACTATTAGAAGAACAAAAAGGTGCCACAAAATTCTCTCTTATGAATTCACAATCACTTAGAAGCACATATCCTTAATTTCATGTTTCTAGGTTCATAATTATTGAAAATTCAAAAAGTACCATTAGAAGAACAAAAAAGTACCACAAAGTTCTCTCTTATGGGTTCTCATTCACCTAGCACTTCATTATAGAAAATTCAAAAAGTGCCATTAAAATAACATTAAGTAAGGACCACATATCCCTAAGTTCATGTTTCTAGGTTCATAATTATAGAAAATTCAAAAAGTACCATTAGAAGAACGAAAAAGTACCACAAAGTCCCTCTTGTGAATTCCTTCCCACATCGGACCATGCGTATTTAATTTCCTGTTTCTAGGTTAAATATTATAGAAAATGCAAAAAAGGACCAATGGAAGAAGAAAAAAAGTACCACAAAGTCCTTCGTCTTGAATTCTTACCCACAGGACCATGTATCTTTAAGTGCCACAAATTCCACTCTTGTGAATTCGTATCTACATTTTCTTAATTTCATGTTTCTATGTTTAGTGTAATTGAAAATTCATTATTAAGTTTGAATAAAATATAATTTTCCGGGGGAAGGGGTAAACTTTTTTTGGTACTTTGTTTTCACCCATCGAAGCATCAAAAATTGTATTCCAATAAATTTCTAAATTGTAGTGGTGTCCCATATTAAAATACTCATATGAATATTTCAATAAATATAAAGAAATGTTTTATGAAAAAAGTACCAAAATTAGGTACGATTTTTACCCCTTAAACGTTTGAATTCCTAAAAGGTACTAAATTTGCGTTTCTAATTTTTTGATAAGTTATGCATACGACATACATTTTATCTGTATGTTGGTTGGTTTCAAATATACATTTGGTGCCAAAATAGAGTTTTTACCCGTTTTCTCCCTAAAACGGCCGATTTTCAAAAAAGTACCTGACACCTGTCCAATTATTTTTTAAATGAATAACGATAACTATTCAACTTTTTTTGTATCATTATTAGTTTGCGAGTTATAAGGTCACCGATTTTATCCGTTTTTTACCCTTTTTTACCCCCTAAACATTCGAAATTCCGCTTAGGGTGTGGGATGATGAATCAGTCAGTCAATCACGTTACTCTTTTATATATATCGATTTATTAGAATTAAGGATAATAGAACATATAAAAGTGAGTTAATAAATGATGAAATCCTCACTTCTATTTCAATTACTTCAAGTTTTTTTGTACATAGGAAGCATCCGGGCGGCACAATTTAGTATTTCTAAATCCCGAAAATGTTGGCTTGGCTTAATTTTCTGATTCAACCACCTGAAGTGGAAAGGTTGGCCAGCACACAGAATCTGGATGACTTCGTGTGTCTTTTGACTAGCACACAAAGGGCTGCTTACTATTTTTCATGTAGGGCTCGGCATAGTCATTGAAAACTTCGACAATCGTGGTGATGTGCAAGTCAGTTAAGGTATGAATGTAGGAAACTATTCAATGGAGCGAAAAGGTTGAACGATTTAGTGAACTTGGACAGTTATCGGCGCAGTTTCAACACTTTCAAAAGGCAGACCAGAAGTGCTACGATGGAATCCTGGGAAAGCTTCTGTGCAAACTTGAAGAGGACTACGGATGCATCTAAGCTACGTAAGGTGCTAACCAAAGAACATGACACGCCGATTTTCTCATAAACCCTGATGGTATCTTTACCAAGAGTAGTAAAGAGACTCTGGAACTACTGATGAGTACACACTTTATGAGGCGAAATGAACGAGGAGTCATAATTGGAAACCTCCCAGCGTCACCAACCCACAATAGTGAACTAATAGCTTCTATAATTGATAGTGGAAAAGTAGCATGGACGATATCATCCTTTGAACCCCACAAGCCACCGGGCCAGATCGGATCTTCCCGACTCTTCTGCAGAAATCTATATCAGTCATTATGCTATGGTTGAACCGAATATTTAATGGTAATCTTGAATTAGGATATATTCTAGGGAATGAATGGTAATTATCCCTATGGTAATTATACCTAAAGCGGGAAAAATAAACTACAGTACCTCGAAGGATTATAGGCCGATTATTCCGTCATTGTATTTGCTAAAAACTCTGGAAAGACTAGTTGATGCCAGGGGCATTCTCTCGCCGATGAGTATTTTTAGAAATAAAAAACAATTATTGGCAATAACATTAGTTTAGGCAAGAACTGCACTTGTATAAAAACTTCTATAGCACACTGTATATGTAATGCAATAACCTGAATGAAAATCCCATCATCGTACCCATAAAGTAAAGAACAAACCTTTCTTTACGCTTGACTTGAGTTAAAAGGTGTCAATAACAAAATATGGTTAAAATATTACTTTGGAAAACCGTTTAAACAGTTTGACTTAAACAATCAACTTATAAACTATATACTCTCTCACACACACACACAAATCTAAATATACACATGAGGCGAGTAATATGATTTTAAATTAAGTATTTAGTATAATAGTTTAAGATATTAATACGATACCATATACGTATGTGTCGTATGTCTTAATATTGCATGTTATAACTATTACTACATATTGTTGTTTGTTTAAACGCGTGCCAACAATTAAAGTAATTCAATATTATACAACAAAAACAAAAAATTAAAGTCAGGAAGCCACTTTGCAATTAGACCGTGTTAACAGCTACAAATATAAAATAAAAAAGGAAGGAAACACACAAACACTACACTTTTGTTAGGCGTAAATATAATGGGGGGATAAAAGACTTTTAGTTAGTTATATTTATGAAAATGACAATCCATGTACTTGGCTTTTATTCATTTAATTCATTGTTTTAACCTTGTAATAGGACCAAGTTGTAAACATATTCATTTATCTACACATTCTTTTTAAACCAACACCAAAAGTCATAAGGAGCATGCTTCTTATTACAGGTTTTTATGAAACACACAAAAGGTTGCATGGGTTTAATGTTACGTTGTCATTAACTTAACGACAGTATTTAAGTTAATAGGGACAATAACAACAAAAAAGAAAAAGAAAAAAAAATAGAAAAAACGTTTAACCAAAAATGGTCCTTAAACCATAAAGTGCACATTTTTGCCACTTTAGTGTTTTGTAATTAAAAATGTTGCTCATGAAATATTAACCCGGTTTTATTTTCTCTTCTTTATTTTTCAGTTTTTCCACCTGAGCTCAATAATGCGAACACGTTTAAAGCATACAGTTTTGTGTGTGTGTGTGTCTGAGTCTCCCACACCCTCTACTCTGAGACATAAAGAATTTCACTTAACAGCAGGTATGGACAATTTATTATATATTTTGTAAATTTGGTATTATTTTCCTTTTTTAATAATTCTTTAAATATATATAATAATTTTATAGAGAAAATATTACTATTTTTATTCAAACTAATTTAAAAAACGCTATGCAGGAATCTCGAGCAGTTATACAGCATATACTGACGATTTAGCTGCACGCAGAGAGAAAACACTTTGGATAACATATAACCAGGGCAAGTTTTTCAAGCTTTTCGCTTGGAAAGTAAGCATTTGCATTTTTCGAAAGAATTTCGCAAAAAATGCTTATATTTTAAATCTTTGCATAAATTTGCATATAATGGATATAAATGTTAGTTTTTTTTTTTGGTGATTTTTTGGAGTTCAGTCAAATGATTTCCAAAATTTTTCTTTTTAGTATTTTGAGTACATTGTAAATATTGTAAAGAAAAAAATTCGGAAGCGTCAAATATGATACTTAAAATTAAAATAGTTATATTTTTATAAGCATCGAAATCTATTTGAGATTGAAAGTTAAAAATGCATATTTGTGCATATTTTCTTCACATTAATATATAAGAATGCATAAATTCGTTTCATATTCATGCTATTTTTGCATATTTCTGTGCATATTATACCATTTTTTCGTGCTTTTTCAAGCGCATATTTAAATTTTTTTGTGCATATAAAAACTTGCCCTGCATATAACTTATGATATAATTTGTGTAAACTATTTAATGAACAATTTATAAATAACGATTTATTTTAAAAAGATTAATATGAAACATGTTACGATTACTTTTGAAGATATTTCAATTTTATTTATGGTAAATAATAAGATAAAACAGAACCATTTTATGATATTCGGGTAATTTGATCATAATGTGATAAAACCGGATCATACATTTTTTATAAATAAAATATATAAAATATAACATTAAACAAATGTAATCATAATATGATAAAGTTACATCGTTTTATGATGACAATTTTTATATTTATTATTATTTATGTTGCTCTTAGATTAAAGCCATTGGAACAGTTAGGCAAAGGCTTGAGAAAGCCCTGAACGACCCAAGTACATCGATCGCGGGATATTGGCTAGTAGTTAATTCGACTACGACTGAATTGAATCGTATTGATTTGGCACTATTTGTAGTGATTAATATCTAGGTATTATTCTAGATAGAAAAGCGCAATTGTTGCAAATTAAAATAACTTGCAAATAAATAATTCACTGTTTATATGCAAATTGCTCAAAGATATATATTTCCTTATTAGTCGTACCAGATGGTAAAAATGAAACTATTATCATTGAAAATCCTATAAATGTAATAGGTATTGGCAATGCTGTACGTTTTATTTGTAATTAGCTGCACTAATCACGATTATTTTTTGTGAGTTACTAACTTACAAATATAGTACTAACTCACTGTTTATACAGTAAAATTTTCATATCGTAATATTTTAATTGCGAGCAAACGGTGCGTAGAAAAATTTGCAAGAATGCCCCTCAAACAAAATCTGAATACGGAAAAAAATATTTAAAACATTTTTTAATTAATCTTGAGTTTCCTACCAGTGATTGAAAATCTCAAGTCTCGTGATACAACCGTTATCTTTTATATTATTCAAAATGTCCATTTTCCAACCCAGTTCTAACCCAACCTAATACATTTTATCAGGACTCATAATCATTGTATTAAATGTAGGTTGGTTGTTTTGTTGACTTCGTTGCGCCTGTTTTTATGCTTCTTTTCTCTTTATTTTTGTTTGAATTATAGCATATGTACTTATAGTGCTGGAAATTTAATTAGGAGCTAATATTTCCCATACAAATAGTCTTAGCAAGAAAAGTACATACGAACTTCTATAAATGAAATAATATATAACAAAGAACTTAGTATTTATTTATTTGTTTATTTGTTTATTTGTTTATTTATTTATTTATTTATTTATTTATTTATTTATTTATTTATTTATTTATTTTTTATACTGATCAGCCAGATTCACACTTATTTTTAGGTATATCTTGCATTTCCAAAATATACCTTAACACAATTTTCCTCACTGTACATAAATATTAAGCAAAGTTGCTATAGTTAAACGCAATATATTCATATCCAACCTTAGGCTATAATCAACGCAAAAATGCCAGATATCCATAAAAGAAATAATAAAAACAAAAGGTAAAAGTCGTTCCCAGTCTGTATGTTTGTCCCTTAAAAACATTTTTCCATTTTGTTTCTTAATGGAGAGTAACAACAGCAATAAATAAAATAAAAAACTCTGTTTTACTTATGGTCGCATATGTATCTTTTTTAAAGTGTTTGTTGGTTATAGAAGATACAACTGGCCAAGGAGGTGATTGTCCATGGTTAACATAAAACACAAATTACTTAAAAATGGTTAAGAATTAATAGCAGAAAATCATAACAATAAAAAGACACTGAAAATCAAAATGATTTATAAAGTATTAAATGATTATTTTGTTAATGAACGAGTATGAATAGTTAAAGAAAGTTCAAAGCAAAGAATAACAAGAGACGAAAGTAATTGTCAAAAATCTAACTCATGCAACAACAAAATATATGTAATCAAATACATTTTGTTGTTGCCAAAAGAAAATAAAAACACATTTTTATTTACAAAACAACAATTGTCAATAGAAAATTTCGCCTCTATATGTTACTCTATGCTTCAAAGTTTTCCATAAGTTTGTCATTCCATTTGGTATTTCCACAATTTTCGTCGGAAAGCAACAAATTTATGTTTTCCGGATCCCTGTAAGAAATGATGACAATAGAACAATATCCGTCAGTGTGTCGGTTGAAATGACGTTTATGAAGCTTCGAACATTTTCTTCCAAAATTTCGTGCTGAAAAAATTTAATAAATCGGTACAATAATAACTGTGATATCAAGCAAAACTCATTTGTGAATTTTTGAAGCCTTTGTCAAAGCTAAAGATTTTTATAAAATTTCCGCTTTTTGAATCAACAAAATTAATTCAAAAATAACCGACCCAGCAGTTTTTTCGGTGTCACTTACCCACTTTTGTACAGTAAAGTTCATTTGTGATTGCACACCTAACTCATTCAAATGAGTACATGGTGCCCTAATGTAGTGAGTCAAGTAACTGGTTTTGGACAGTCACCAGTTATAGGCCAAAAACTAAAAAATAGTAATACAAATACACACAAACATGTACATTGAGCATTGCACAGAGGAATCAATAGTGTGATTAAATAAACCGAGTGATTGGTATAGTTGAAAAGATAATTTTCTCCAGATTTTAAATATGTTTTAATATTATAACCCACCAAACGATATTAATAAAAAATATTTAAAATATACATTAAGATTTTTTTTTTTTTTTTTTTTGTTTACAATAACTTAAAAACACATGTCAAAAGTTGTACATTTTGAAGTTTATTCTACATAATTAGAAATTGCTAATTAGAATTGCAAAATTTCATAATATAATTAGAAAGTGGCCGCATATCTACAAAAAACAAGAATTTTTACCCAAATTCTTTATATTATTATGACTTAGTTGCATATTTTGATATAGAATAACTCTTATATAAACCCTATGTTATGTCTAAATGCTATGAACAGAAAATGAGAAAATTAGGAAGAGTAAAAAAAAATGCGAAAATTTATAATATTTTGTCATAGAGTAACACATAGAATGAAATTCTCTATTGGAAATTAAACAAAGTTATGGTTTTTAAACAAAATTTGTATTAATTTTCTTTTAGCAACAACAAAATGTATTTGATTACATGTATTTTGTTGCTGCATGAGTTAGGTTTTTGGCAATTACTTTAGTTGGTTGTTTATGTGACGTTTCCTCCCGCGAAGGAAACATCTGATCGTTTATATTGCTTGTATTGTAATACTAACAATTACACTGGGTCTCCACGTAATATTGTTATATCATAATATGTAACAGAGAGTGTCAAATCCGCTCTCTGAGAGAATTATGTCACGTGTAGACTAAAATATTAGTATTATAAGAAATATTATGAGACTGTTGTGATAAGATTTTTCTACACAACTATCTTATAAGATTTACTCTCAAAAGATACACACATACGAAAGTTTGTTTGTGTGTATGAATGTGTATTTTTAAAAGTACTTAAAACAATGTTTTTATGTAAAATTGTTTTATTTTAATGGTTATTCTACATTCAGAAATATATTTTCATTAAAATTGTGCTAAAAAATTTAGAATTTCTTAAATAAAAATTACATGTTTACTCTGTGACTGAATGAAATATTATGAGATTTATTAGAATACATTTACCCCTTGTATAAGATTTAACATAATATTAGCAAAATGTTTACTCTCTTCTGCCGGCGTTATCTTTCATATTTTATCAATGTGGAGACAATATGTTATTGAAACTTGACGTTGATGTGATATGATGTCTGATTCTGTTAAAACAGAATTTTTTTGCGTTGTTCCGTGACAGTTGTTAGCAGTGTTGCCAAACAATTACTTTTTTCTTACAATTAAACAAGTATTTAACGAAATAAGAAGGAAAAGCCACTAAATAAAATAATTAAATAAAAAATAATTAAATACACAAACAATTAAATAGATAAATGTTTTGCATGTTTAATTTCAATCAGAGTTGCATTTTAGGTTTTTTTCTAGTAAATAATTTATGGTAACTCTGTGTTTTTTCTAGCAAATGCCAAAAACATATGTCACGTTATTATTTTTGGATAATTGCACAAAATTCTTCCCGTAAATAAACGGGACATCAACATTACATAAACAACCAACTAACCCGGCCTTTATAAATAAAAATGTATATGTTATTACGTTTATACGCACCATTTATTCGCAATTAAAAATATTGAGATATAAAGATTTTGCTGTATACTATATTTGTAAGTTAGTAACTCACGAATAATCGTGATTAGTGAAGCTAATTGTAAATAAAATGTACAGCGTTACCACTTCCTTTTACGTTCACAGAATTTTCGATGACAATAATTTCATTTTTCCCATCTGGCACGACAAATAAAGAACTATGTTTCTTTATGCAATTTGCGTATAAACAGTTAATTATTTCATCACTGTATAAAATTCATCAATTTTAATGTTACAATTTATGTTATTTTAAAGCAACAATTTAGGATTTTTTCAATTATATCTTCTGGCAACACTCAACATATTATTTTCTTTATCAAAAACAAATGAGAGAGCATGCTCTCTGCTGTTTTCTATTATCTCATTCATTTTATTTAATGTTGAACTAATTTCTTTGCGTTTGTATAGAATATCGAAAACAATAAATGAAAATTTTGTTTTAACTACACAAAATGTATTTTTTTATGTACATATGTATGTTCATCAACATTTATGTGTATCATCTTACTATACACAAAACTAAGTATGATATGTTCGAATATTATAATTTTGTTATAAATATTATACAGGTAAATTTGAATTTACTACCTGTAGCTCTTGTAGAGCATACCTATGTTCATGCGTATCTACATATTTACATACCACATAACACACACATACATATAAACCTTTATTATAATTAAAAAAAAAACCGCCAAATTATATAAGTCACTCTATACAATTGCTAAAATATGTATGGAAAATTTTCGAAAATGATTTTAAAACAGTGTTTTTTATTAACTCATTTTCGTTAGAATCGGGAAACAGAAGATATTGTTGTTTTTAGAACAATATATTGGCAACACTTTTCATTGTTTTTGTTTACAAAATAAAAGTAAACAGAGAAAAAGAGAGTTAATTTTTGTGTATTCATATTTTCGTATCAGAGATGGAAAATTAAGTGTTCTTTTGTGTTTTTCGATAATTTAAAATTTATTTCTTTTTAAATATGTATAAACAAAATTTCTGCTTCGATTTTTATGTTTAATATTTAGAAGTTTAAGACCTTTAAAAAATCTTTTTTTTATAAGAAAAAATTATTCAGAAATTAGTTGTAAAAAAATTAATACGCCACAGAATTAAAATCCCTTTTGAATGAGGGAAAATAATTTATATATAAAATTACATTATGTTAAAAAAAAAGATACCAAAAAGTAATTTGTTTATAAATTATGTGGAAACTTTTAATTCATACATAAATTATTAGAATTGCATAAATAGTATGGGAAATTATTAATATTTTAAGTAAGTTATTAGTTCAATAATATTTTAAATTATATCCATAACTTTTAAAATACAGCAAGAACATCAACACAATAATAACCACTTTACCATCCCTGCAATAAAAAACAACATTGAGTGGCCATTCAATGAGAAAAACTCAGTTAAACAACAAAAAACTTAATTATGAGTTTATACTGTCAAACACCATATTGTATGTGTATACAAAATTCATTTGAAATGTCAAACTTCATATACAAAAAAACAAATGAATTAACTTGAATTCACCACTGCCACCACCTTTTATATAAATTTACCTTGCTCATGAGTACAGCTGTCAGCTGCAAACTCATTTAGTAACAATATGTCGGTTTATAAAGTTGATAATTTGTGTGTCTCTGAAATAAAACCAATTACTTCTCAATGGATTATAAAGCCATTTACTGTTGAACCTTTTGTAAAAATAAAATCAAATAAATTTTCTGGTCATGATACTGCCGGTAACCAGTTTAAATGGATACTAGAACTAACCATGGATGCACAATCTTGTTTCTGCATATCCATTCAATTGACGTCGTCTTGCAAAAATATGTGTGCCTCGGTAAGTTACTCCCTTTTAAATGACAAAGGAGAAAAGGTTTATACCAATTGCACTGCTAGAGAGGCACTCTTTGGTGAACTTTCCACCTATACTATGACTTTTATTAATAAACAAAAATTAATGCATGGACGCAGTAATATGCTGCCCAAAAATGTTTTGACAATATTGTGTGAAATTTATACTAACGTAAGTGTTATCAACACTGTGAAAGTGCCAAATTTATTAAAAACAAACACTGAACAAAATCTAGTGGATGATTATAGCAAACTTTTTGAAACGAAGAAATTTTGTGATGTAACGTTAAAATTAAGCGATGGCAATGAAATTCAAGCTCATAAGGCCATATTATCGGCTCGTAGTGATGTCTTTGCTGCCATGTTTGAGCATGAAATGATGGAGAATAAAGAAAACTGTGTAACCATAACAGATGTTGACAGTAATGTATGTAGAGAAATGTTGCGTTTTATTTACACTGGCAAAGTAACCAACATTGAATCTATGGTGGAGCAACTCTTAGCTGTGGCAGACAAGTACAATTTAAACGACCTGAAAATGATGTGTGAAAATTATCTTATCTCAAATGTTTCAATAGACGATGCAGATACAATACTATTTTTAGCTGATCACTATAGATTGGAAACTTTAAAAAAGCAAATTATACAATATTTTATTACAAATTCCAGGGATTTTATAAATTCCAACGCATTTAAACACATGTTAACTAAGTACCCTGATTTATTAAGCGAAATATTTTTGGAAAACATTGTTAATAAATAGAATAAGAAATTTGAAGTATTTCAATAAGTTTTATTATTACCTATTATTAATATTTTTTATTAAAATATTATGGTATTAAATATAAGTTTTAAACTTTTTTGACAACAAAAATAATACATATACACTAAAAAAATACATTTTTATTGCGTCTTATTTTTAAACCTGGAAAAGTCAACTAGAGGACCACCTAACATAAAATAGTTAACAGTAACACTTACATCATGTTAATGGTAAATGTAGATCGTTCAACTTGATGTTAATGTTGATTTTTTTATGTTTAAACCCGGTTATTAAAGAAAATATGTTTAATATGTTTAAACATCGAAAAAATTAACATTTACATCAAGTTGAACATTTACATTTATCATTAACGTGATGTAAGTCTTAAATATTTTATGTTAGGTGAAGACAACGAGTTAATAGCATTTTAACATTACTTTGAGTCTACATTAGACACATTTTTATCAAGACAAACGTCAAAATGAACTCGAATTTATGGAAGGTGGCAACAATTGTGCAAAAACAACAATATGGCGAATTCATTAATGTTTTTTATGTATGCAGTTTGACAGCTGTAACAACCAAAAATAATAATCAGCTGTTAAACTGAGGCTACCTCGTATAGATTCGCATCGATTTTGACGTTTGTCTTGATAAAAATTTGTTTAATGTAGACTCAAATTTACTTAGAAAAAGAAAAGAAAAACGTAAAAATTTTATCATGATAAAGATTTGTCTAATGTAGACTGAATTTTTCAGTATTATTGCAGTGTTAAAAGAAAATTGTCATCGCTCTGACAACTTTGTCTTAAAAATGATTGGTAAAAGACGTCATCTTGACTATTATTGGTATCTTTTGAGCATACATTAGACAAATTTGTATCAAGACAAACGTCAAAATTTTATCATGATAAAGATGTAGACTGAACTTGTCAATATTATTGCAGCATTAAAAGAATATTGTCAGCACTCGAGCTCCGAAAACTTTGTCTTGATAATGATTGGTAAAAGACGCCATCTTGATTGTTGTTGGTACTTTTTGCATTGTTTATTATGATATATGACGTTTTCTCCTATAAATGACAGAGATAAAAAATTATCTGCAACTCAAACAGAAATTTTACGTTTGTCTTGAAACAAATTTCTCTGTCTTGTGAAAGCCGCCGCCACCGAACAAAATATGGCGTGCAGCCGCCGCCGACAATTTCGCCTCGGCTTGGTTCTCTGATATACAGTCAATCGCATAAATATGTATATGACCCGTATGTATTTTTTCAGCTGTAGATTTTTATACTTATTTATAAAAAATATTTGTAAAAATGTTGGTTTTACATTTAATGGTACGTCTCTAGATCAATGGTGTCCATTTCATATCGCGTTTGAGCAGACTAAAAATACACACATTCTTATTCTCTTTGGTTAATCGTCACTCAGACAGTGACGAATGCACACGCATAGCGGGTGTACGACTTTTTTTGTTTAGAGCACCGAAAAAAATTTACGCCATATGAATAATATTTTATGATAAAAAATGCATTTGGTGATGCTCAATGTATTTTATGTTATAAAGGATTGTAGGGAATATGCTTTAAAAAGGCACTATTGTTTTTTTTCATACTGATATGGATAATTTTAATGATGGGGAGAAAGAAAATTTATTTTGTAAAAATAAAATTTATTTTGAAAAATTAAAACGGTGATTACTTGAGGTACAAAAAAAAAAAAAAAACTTAGAAAATTGTTAAGCATGGTAGACCATTTTCTGATGAGGAGTTCATTAAGAAAATTTTAAATAAATGTTTTCAGAAAGTTAATTTTAAGTTTATCGAAAATCTTCCATTGTCACGCAATAGTGTTATTCTTATATCTTTAAAGATGCTTAAAAATTTCGTGAAAAGTGCCATAACTTTTTACGTATTAAAGATAATTAAAATTTATTTATTTTATACATATTTTATTAGAGTTGGGTTTATTAGCTCAATCAATTGACCGCTCTTTTTAGTTCAACTCAACCAATTGAACTAGTTCGCTCTTTTAATTCATTCGCTCAGTTGACTTTCAATGAAACGGCTTGTTATGCGAATAAGTTTTAGTAAACATTTCCCATAATGAGCTGTTTCATTAAAAGACAACTGAGCGAGTGAGCAAAAAGAGCGACCTAGTTCAACATGTCATGTTTGACTAAATGTTGGGGCTTACAGGTCCCAAAAAATTTGACACGTAATTAGGACAATTCAAAAAAGTTTATAAAGCAAACAAACTATGTTATAGAAATATTTGAGCAGTAGGTTGTACTTATATTTTATTTTTTTATTTATTATTAACTAAAAACTATAAGTTTCTAAAACTAAAAACTATAAGTTTCTATGCTCTGTAAATCAAATTGAATTGAAAATTATCAAAATTCATTGAATTGAAAATTATCAAAAGACATCAGGTAATCTATCTACAGTGTCTCACTAAAGTATTTGAATTTTTTAAATTAATAATTAAAACGGTTTAATTACGTGATTTGAAAAAATTAATTCTAGATTTATTAACTGAATTGTGTTTGTCTATTTGTTAACTTTATAATGCAAAAAACTGCAATCAAAAATATTTCATTGTATCTAAGTTATTCCAGAAAGAGTATGAAAATTCATCGAATTTACCTCACAAAAGTATTTGAATTTTTATCACCTTTGTATTTAAAAATATCAAACAAAATACAAATTGGAGAAATCCATGTATTTTTAATTAATAATAGGTCATAGGTATCACAATTAAATGTTTACTAATTTATTTACCCAATTTGGAGTAAAATTTTTGGGGAATTTTTGGTCCAATTTTATATTTAATGGCCTTAGAAGGTTGATTTAGGAAGAACACGCCTATTTTTCCTCTATAAATGACAAATACAATAATTTTTTTGTCATTATAGTAAAAAATATTATAAGGTTTTAGTTCCTTATGAGTTTTTTCTTAAAACCCCATATACGAAGGGTCCAAGTCGATAATTATGAGGCATGGCACCATTAAAAATAGAATTCCTTAAATATCAAGCCCATTTTGGCACCCTACGTATCAAAAATTTATTTCAAAATGTTGGGGAATATCTTCCCGATATATAGCCAATTATAAATTTGGAGACTAAAATACCTGAATTTATGATATAGCTCCAAAATATACCCCGACATAATTGTACTTGGGTTTATTTTTCTAATTACTTAGCCACATTATTTTTGGATCAATAACTTGCACTCCAGAAATGTTGGAGCGAAAAATTTTCAACTTTATTTTCATCAACATAAGTAATATTAACAGAATAGTAAACTTTTTCGGCTATATTTACCTTTTTATAGTTTCCCGTATACCTTGAAAGTCATATAGTTATGTAACTTAAAATATGCCTTTTGTCGCGTTTTGTACTATGGCTCCAATTTTTTTTGTATTTTTGTAGCCGGTATCCAAATCTCTCATTTAATAATAGCTAATACCTACAGAAACACAATCTGAAAGTTTTGTTAAAATACGTGGAATAATACTTCAGTATAGTCCACATACAATAGGCTCAATGTTGAAGATTTTTTTAATTTTTAACAACATAATGAAACTACGTACCCCGCTTGGAATGTCAATATTGAGAACTTTTGCAGTAAAAATTATTTTTCAGAGGCATGACAAAGTCTATTTATATTTCCGAATAAAACAAATTAAATTTAAGAAATAATTTAGGAAAAATTACCCGATTATTCCAATTTTCCCTTTTGTAAGATACATGTAAAGAAACCTCGCTTAATTTCCCTAAAATTTTACACCAAAATTTATAAAAATAATTAGTAAACGCTTAGCACTAATACTTAATAACAATTAATATGAAAAAACATATATTTTTTTGCCTTTTTTGTATTTTGAGTATCTTCAAATGTAAAAAATTAAAAAATTTAAATACTTTTGTGAGGTACCTGAAATGACTGCACGTGTTATTTTTCTCAATTTCTCGGAAACGATTCAACATTTTGTGCTACTTTTTGCAGCATTTGGTAGAAGACAACTCAGGCAAAAAAATCCCATTAATAAAAAAATTATTATTTTTTATTTACCTAATTTTATAACTAAAAATACTCATTTTTTTATTTAAAAATTAAAATTCACTAACTTATGTGTGACACTGTATATATATAAAAGAGTAGCGTGACTGACTGACTGACTGACTGATTCATCATCCCACAGCCCAAACGGCTGAAGCTAGAGAGACGAAATTTGGAACGTAGGTAGGTCTCCCACCATATAGATCCACTAAGACGGGATTTTTGGAAATTCGAATGTTTAGGGGGAAAAAAGGGTAAAAGCGGGTAAAATCGGTAACCTTATAACTCGCAAACTAATAATGATACAAAAAAAGTTGAATAGTTATCGCTATTCATTAAAAAAATAATTGGACAGGTGTCTGGTACTTTTTTGAAAATCGGCCATTTTAGGGAGAAAACGGGTAAAAACTGTATTTTGGTACTTTTTTGACACCATATGTATCTTTGAAACCAATCAATATACAGATAAAATTTATATCGTATTCAAAACTTATCAAAAAATTAGATATACAAATTTGGTACTTTTTAGAAATTCAAGCGTTTAAGGGGTAAAAATCGTACCTATTTTTGGTACTTTTTTCATAAAACCTTTTTTTTATATTTATTGAAATATTCATATGAGTATTTTAATATGGGATATCACTACAATTTAGAAATTCATTGGAATAAAATTTTTGATACTTCGATGGGTGAAAAAAAGTACCAAAAAGGGGTAAAGACGGGAAATTACATTTTATTCAAACGTAATAATGAATTTTCAATTACATTAAACATAGAAACATGAAATTAAAAAAAATGTAGATAGGAATTCACAAGAGTGGAATTTGTGGTACTTAAAGATACGTGGTACTGTGGGTAAAAATTCAAGAGGATTGACTTTGTGGTACTTTTTTCTTTTTCTATTGGTACTTTTTTTTCATTTTCTGTAATATTTAACCTAGAAACATGAAAATAAATACGCATGGTCCGATGTTGTAAAGAATTCACAAGGGGGGACTTTGTGGTACTTTTTCGTTCTTCTAATGGTACTTTTTGAATTTTCTATAATTATGAACCTAGAAACATGAAATTAGAAATATGTGGTCCTTAGTTAATGAGAATCCATAAGAGGGGACGTCGTGGTACTTTTTTGCTATTTTAATGGTACTTTTTTGAATTTTCTATTATATTTAACCTAGAAATATGAAATTAAGGACATGAAGTGCTAAGTGAATGAGAATCCATAAGAGAGAACTTTGTGGTACTTTTTCGTTCATCTAATGGTACTTTTTGAATTTTTTATAATATTTAACACAGAAATATAAAATTAAAGATATTTGGTCCTAAATGAATGAGAATTCATTAGAGGGGACTTTGTGGTACTTTTTTGTTCTTCTAATGGTACTTTTTGAATTTTCTATAATATTTAAAGTAAAAACATGTAATTAAATATGCATGGTCCTATGTGAGAAAAAATTCCCAAGATGGGTCTTTGTGGTACTTTTTTGTTCTTCCAATGGTACTTTTTTAATTTTCGGTAATATTTAACCTAGAAACATGAAATAAGGATATGTGGTCCTAAATGAATGGAAATCCATAAGAAGGGACTTTGTGGTACTTTTTTGTTCTTCTAATGGTACTTTTTGAATTTTCTATAATATTTAACCCAGAAACATGAAATTAAAGATATGTGGTCTTAAATGAATAAGAATCCATAAGAGAGGTTTTTGTGGTACTTTTTTGTTCTTCTAATGGTACTTTTTGAATTTTCTATAATTATGAACTTAGAAACATGAAATTAAGGATATGTGGTCCTAAATGAATGAGAATCCATAAGAGGGGACGTCGTGGTACTTTTTTGCTATTTTAATGGTACTTTTTTGAATTTTCTATTATATTTAACCTAGAAATATGAAATTAAGGACATGAAGTGCTAAGTGAATGAGAATCCATAAGAGAGAACTTTGTGGTACTTTTTCGTTCATCTAATGGTACTTTTTGAATTTTTTATAATATTTAACACAGAAATATAAAATTAAAGATATGTGGTCCTAAATGAATGAGAATTCATTAGAGGGGACTTTGTGGTACTTTTTTGTTCTTCTAATGGTACTTTTTGAATTTTCTATAATATTTAAAGTAAAAACATGAAATTAAATATGCATGGTCCTATGTGAGAAAGAATTCCCAAGAGGGGTCTTTGTGGTACTTTTTTGTTCTTCCAATGGTACTTTTTTTAATTTTCGGTAATATTTAACCTAGAAACATGAAATAAGGAAATGTGGTCCTAAATGAATGGAAATCCATAAGAAGGGACTTTGTGGTACTTTTTTGTTCTTCTGCAATTTTCATCCTTGGAAATATAAAATTGAAAGTGTAAGGTCCTAAATGAATCAGAAACTTTTAAATGGATTTTGTGGTCCTTTTTCTTTATTCTAATATACTTTTTCGTAATTCTGATATTTATTTTTCATTATTCTAAGATTATAAGCCTGAAATTAAAGAGATATTGTTATTTATGGATGACATAACACCATTATTAAAAATGTTCCCAAGGGAGTTAAGAATCTTAGTTTAAATTTATTATATAGTATAGTTTTTATAAAAAATTTCCGCTGACGAAGTAGCGGGTTTACAGCTCGTATATATATATAAAAGAGTAACGTTACTGACTGACTGACTGATTCATCATCCCACAGCCCAAACGGCTGATGCTAGAGAGACGAAATTTGGTACGTAGGTAGGTCTCCCACTACATAGATCCACTAAGACGGGATTTTTTTAAATTCGAATGCTTAGGGGATGAAAAGGGGTAAAAACGGGTAAAATCGGTAACCTTATGACTCGCAAACTAATAATGATACAAAAAAAGTTGAATAGTTATCGTTATTCATTAAAAAAATAATTGGACAGGTGTCTGGTACTTTTTTGAAAATCGGCCATTTTAGGGAGAAAACGGGTAAAAACTGTATTTTGGTACTTTTTTGACACCATATGTATCTTTGAAACCAATCAACATACAGATAAAATTTATATCGTATTCAAAACTTATCAAAAAATTAGAAATACAAATTTGGTACCTTTTTGAAATTCAAACGTTTAAGGGGTAAAAATCGTACCTATTTTTGGTACTTTTTTCATAAAACATTTTTTTTATATTTATTGAATTCTTTATGAGTATTTTAATATGGGATATCACTACAATTTTGAAATTTAATGGAATGCAATTTTTGATACTTCGATGGGTGAAAAAAAGTACCAAAAAGGGGTAAAGGCGGGAAATTACATTTTATTCAAACTTAATAATGAATTCTCAATTACATTAAACATAGAAAGAAGAAAATGTAGATAAGAATTTACAAGAGTGATGTGAAATGTAGGTAAGAATTCAAGAGGATGGACTTCGTGGTACTTTTTTCTTCTTCTATTGGTACTTTTCTGCATTTTCTATAATATTTAAGCTAGAAACATGAATTTAAATACGCATGGTCCGATGTTGGAAAGAATTCACAAGGGGGGACTTTTTGGTACTTTTTGTTCTTCTTATGGTACTTTTTGAAATTTCTATAATTATGAACATAGAAACATGAAATTAGGGATATGTGGGCCTTAGTTAATGAGAATCCACAAGAGTGGACGTTGTGGTACTTTTTTGTTATTTAAATGGTACTTTTTGAATTATCTATAATATTTAACCTAGAAATATAAAATTAAGGACATGAAGTGCTAAGTGAATGAGAATCCGTAAGTGAGATCTTTGTGGTACTTTTTCGTTCTACTAATGGTACTTTTTGAATTTTCTATAATATATAACATAGAAAGATAAAATTAAAGATATTTGGTCCTTAACGATGAGAATTCATTAGAGTGGACTTTATGGTCTTCTAATGGTACTTTTTGAATTTTCTATAATATTTAACCCAGAAACATGAAATTAAAGATATGTGGTCTTAAATGAATAAGATAGGTTTTTGTGGTACTTTTTTGTTCTTCTAATGGTACTTTTTGAATTTTCTGTAAATATGAACCTAGACACATGAAATTAAGGATATGTGGTCCTAAGTGAATGTGAATCCATATGAAGGGACTTTGTGGTAATTTTTTGTTCTTCCTATGGTACTTTTTTAATTTTCTATAATTGTGAACATGAAATTAAAAACATGTGGTGCTAAGTGAATGAGAATCCATGAGAGTGGACTTTGTGGTACTTTTTTGTTCTTCTAATGGTACTTTTTGAATTTCCAATATTATTTAAAGTAGAAACATGAAATTAAATATGCATGGTCCTATGTAAGAAAGAGTTCACAGGAGGGGTCTGTGTGGTACTTACTTTGTTCTTCTAAATTTTATATAATTATGAATCTAGAAACACGAAATTAAATATATGTAGTCCTAAATGAAAGAGAATTCACAAGAAGAGACTTGTGGTATTTCTTTTCGTTTTTCTAATAGTACTTCTTGAATGTTATGAAATTTGTATCCTTAGAAACATAAAATTGTAGATGTAAGGTCCTAAGTGAATCAGAAAACTTAAAATGGTTTTTGCGGTCCTTTTTCTTTATTCTAATATACTTTTTCGTAATTATGGTATTTATTTTTCGTTATTCTAAGATTAGAAACCTGAAATTAAAGCGAAATTGTTATTTATGGATGACATAACACCATTATTAAAAATGTTCCCAAGGGAGTAAAGAATCTTAGCTTAAATATATTATATAATATGGTTTTGATAAAAAATTTCCGCTAACGAAGTTGCGGGTCTACAGCTCGTAAATTATATTTTATCAAAACTAAAGCTGAAGAGATTGATTTTAAGCATTTCATCTTGGACTTTTTTCTCCTTAAGTTTACTTTAATAACCAGAATATTTAATCGGAATAAAATCGTTTAATGATTTAGTATCGTATTTAATCCTGCGTTTTGAATATAAAAATTACATTATTTGAGTTATGCACTAAATAAAAATAAATAATTATAAAAAATTTTAATTTTAGTACCCTGGGGGTGAAAAAAGTACTATTTGAAATTTATTTCGATACCCAAAAATATTTTAATTTTCCTGCTGAAAAAAATTATTAGCCTAAGAGTATTAGTGTCTACTTTTAACATTATTAATTTATTAAATGGATTTTTTTATATACAACGTTTCAAAAGTAGGAGCAAAATGTTAAAATGCAACAAGCGCGAATATATTCGGCCCGGCCGAATCTATATAGCATATGGGAGGTGGGCGGTAAAGTGGGCGGACCACGCTCATTTTTGGTTTCCGAGTTTATATCGATCCCCGAACTATACGTACTAAATTTTGTTGTAGTACATGCTTTTATTGAAGAAATATCAGCAGAAAAGTATTTAACGGACACCCTATGTTTCTAGTTTTTAGCCCATAACTTTTTTGGTTATAAACCGATTTTGCGCATTTATACCTTATATAAGATAAATATTTGTGCCAAATTTTGTCTCCCTACGTTGCTCCGTTCGAGCTCTATCCTGCTTTCAACAGACAGACGGACGAACGAACATAGCTAGATCGACTCAGAATCGAACCAGGACCCAGAAAATATATACTTTGTGGAGTCTTACATGATTCCTTCGACATGTTACACACGGAATGACAAAATCAATATACCCCCCATCTTTTTGATGGTGGGTATAAAAATGATCTCAAAAGAAAATTACTCTTACGTTTTGCAATAACAGTTCAGTATTGAGCTGAAAGCGCTCAGAAAAATGAACGATTCACTTCGATCAGTTGAGTGAATCGTTCAATTGAACTAGTTCGATCATGAACTACACAACTCTAACTTATATAAAAGAATCACGAAATTTACATCACAAAGGTATGTACACGATGCATGAGAGACATTGTTTTAATTGGATAGAACTTTTGTGTAAAATAATATAATGGATCCAAATTAAAATTAATTGATTAAATGAAAACATTTCGAATTATTCAATTATTCTTAAATATTCAGAGATTTTTTAATTTTGGATATATTTTTAATTATAGAAATTGGGAAAAATTTTGAAAAGATTTGAAAACTTTTTATCTGGAAAAATTTTTAAAACATCAAATTATGAGTGCATAATACAATATTCTTAACCTCTATAACATTTTACTAGGTAAAGAGTTCAAAAGAAGTGAAAATAATTGGGATTCTTTTAATTGCCGAAATTCTTCCCAGAATTATTCGCTTATTATCTCCGCAAGACTCTCAGATATTAATAAAATGGCCATTAAGTACAAAAAACTACAATTTCTACAATTAATGAAATTGAAAAAAGATTCGGCTGTGCCGAATCTTTGATACCCTTCACCATATTACCATCTTACCATCTTATCGACATCATATTACCATATTACCGACAATTAATAAAATTTTCGCCTTAACGTATGCTTGCATATTTTCTAAATCTAAATTTTTTTCAAACTACGAAAATTTTAATATGAAAAAAAAAAAAACAATCATAACAGGCTTTGCTTTTAAAAAAGAAACAACAACAATTCCATATATATTTATTTTTGTATGTACAAACTGACTGAATACACAAAGAACAACAACAACACTGTTATTCATTATATTACTGCTGTTGCTAACTAAACTACTTGTCTATACAAAAAACAAAAAACGTCACTAATAGTCATTACAATGCTTAATATACATGTTTGTGTATGTATTTATGTATATTCTTAACAGATATGTTTTAGTTTTTAAAAATAAACAACTACAATTCCATATCTATTTATTTTTGTACAGACTGCATATACAAAGAACAAAAACAACAACACTGTTATTCATCATATTACTGCTATTGATAACTAAACTACTTGTCTATACAAAAAACAAAAAACGTCACTAATAGTCATTACAATGCTTAATATACATGTTTGTTTGTGTATTTATATTCTTAACAGATTTGTTTTTGGGCCATAACTCTGTTGATTATGAACGAATTTGGTTTATTAAAAAAACCGAAATTTTATAAAAATATTTATGACTGATCTATATAAAAATAAAAATCTGTAGCTTGAACAAGGGCTTCAAAAATAAAAAATTCGTTTTCCCCGATATCTCAGTTATTACTGAACCGATTTATTTAATTTTTTCAGAACAAAAATTCAGAAAATAATTTTCGAGCCCCCTTTAAAAATTCGAAGTCCCTGGTATATGCAGAGGCTTCAGAAACTAAAAAACCGGTTCTAAAAACCGGTTTTAAAAGCATATCTCCACCATTTATAAACCGATCCTGCTGATTCAAAAAACCGAAATTTTATAAAAATATTTGTGACCAATCTGTATAAAAATAAAAATCTATAGCTAAACCAAGGCTTCAAAAAATAAAAAATGCGTTTTGTCCGATATCTCAGTTATTACTGAACCGATTTATTTCATTTTTTCAGAACAAAAATTCAGAAAAAAATGCCCGAGAATTCTTTGTAAAAACGAAGTCCGTAGTGTATACAGAGGCTTCAGAAACTGGAAAACCGGTTCAAAAAACCGTTTTTTTTTAACATATCTTCGCATTGTATGAACCTATCTTGCTGAATTCCAATAGCAAAATTCTCGAAAGCATTTCCGATCGTTTGACATACATATTATATATGTCAGTTATCGGTGGGCTTCATAAACGCCATTTCAACCGACACACGGACGGACGGAGGGACGTACGGACATGGTCCAATCGTCATCGCTTCTTACAAGGATTCCGAAAATATAAACTTTTTTGCTCTCCGACGAAAATTGTGGAAATTACAAACGGAATGACAAACTTATATATACCCTTTACACCTGTGGTGAAGGGTATAAAAACATATCAAAAATTTTTAAATTTCTGAATATTTAATAATAATTTAATAGACGGATCCAAATTAAAATTATTTAAAAGAAAATAATTAATTTTAATTCGGATCCATTACATTATTTTACAAAATAGTTATATCCGATTAAAAAAATGTCTCTCATGCGTCGTATACATACTTTTGCGATGTAAATTTCGTGGTTCTTTTTTATAACACTGGGTCTCCACGTAATATTTTTATATCATATTAGAATTATATGAGAATTATCTCACGTGTAGACTAAAATATTAGTATTATAAGAAATATTATGAGACTGT
This sequence comes from Protophormia terraenovae, assembly GCA_951394005.1. Taxonomy (NCBI): domain Eukaryota; kingdom Metazoa; phylum Arthropoda; class Insecta; order Diptera; family Calliphoridae; genus Protophormia; species Protophormia terraenovae. Next base: position 34,713,768 of record OX596074.1, read on the forward strand.
TGTGATAAGATTTTTCTACACAACTATCTTATAAGATTTACTCTCAAAAAATACACACATACGAAAGTTTGTTTGTGTGTGTGAATGTGTATTTTTAAAAGTACTTAAAAACAATGTTTTTTTGTAAAATTGTTTTATTTTAATGGTTATTCTACATTCAGAAATATATTTTCATTAAAATTGTGCTAAAAAATTTCGAATTTCTTGAATAAAAATTACATGTTTACTCTGTGACTGAATACATTTACCCCTTGTATAAGATTTAACATAATATTAACAAAATGTTTACTCTCTTCTGCCGGCGTTATCTTTCATATTATATCAATGTGGAGACAGTATGAAAGTGGCCATAATAGCTGATATAATAGGAACATCTCAGGATTTTTTTGATTTTTTTAATGTAGAGACATACCATCCCAGCAAAAACAAAAAAAATTAAAAAGTCATGATTTTAACATTTTGTTGTCATTGGAAGTAAGTACTTAATTTACCGTCCACACGAGCCTTTTCATGCTCACACATTGAACAAAATGTTGTGCGAACATGCATTTGGATAGTGTGGACCCCAGTTGTTCATGTTTTGTTCTTGTTCGCACACCGTTGTTCGCACAATTGTTCGAGCAACCATGTCTGCCATCAAACGTCATTTTGTATGCGGAAGAAGAGGCGATGCATGTAAAAGTATCGAAGTGACACTGACGGCAAACAAAAAATTATGATTTGTTCGACAAATGTTCTGCCCACTGAAAACAAAATGAAGAAAATTGTGTGTGTTGCTCTGCCGACGTTTTGTTCTTGTGCGAACAAGAAAAAGGCTAGTATAGACGGCACGTAATGGTGTAAAAGAGCTGCAGAAGTTCTTTTTTTAACTCATGGTTTTCATTGGTAGAATGTTCTTCTTTTATGCTTCTTATTCATTTCTTTTGAGTACTTACTTTAAAAATAAGTTTATGAAATTTGTTTATAAAAATTCAGTTTAAGCCTTATTAAAAGATAGTAAAAATGCTTTAAAATTTGTAATATTTTAAATTTCTTAGAAATTATTAATCTTTTTTCAGCTAAAATTTAATTTATTTTTACTTTTTTGGAAGAAATTATTAAGAACTAGCAAGACTATATATTACAAAACAACAATTTTGTTAGTTAGCACATAACTCTACGTCTCGACACAGACGTTTTTATTTCCTAACACATGAAATAACGTCGGCAAAATAACAGGAAATAACTTTTATTTCCAACTTTATGTTAAGTGGTGGCGAAAACGTACATGAGAAATAAACATTTTAATTTGCCTTTTTTAAGAAAAATTTTATTTTATACTCGGTTGTTATTTTTTATTTATCCTTTTAAAACAAAATAATCAAAATGTTTAACATTTTGATTATTTTGCTTTTCTTTTTCGGTCCATGCTTAACATTTTGAAGAGAGAGAGATAGAATTTGACAATTGCGGACACAAAAATGTCTCCGTGGAGAATAAAGGTAAAGGCTCGTATGTTCCATAGTATAATAATAAAGTATACTCGTAAGACCAACTGTTTTACAATTTTTTCATTGCAAACCTCGCGGTACTGTCAAATTGTTTTTGTATTCACATGTAAAATTTTTTTTGAGTTTTTTTCTCTTGCTCTCTTTCGTTCTCTCATTTTTTCGTTCAAAGCATTTTGACATTGTTTTACACTAACAAAATACAAGCAATTTTTGTTTTTGTAGATGTTCGAGTTCTTTATTATTATACTATGGTATAGACTGCAATTACAAGAGTTTACACAAGAATTTTTTTGTAGTTTATTACGCATAGTATATTTAACTTTGAGTCTACATTAGAAACATTTTTATCAAGACAAACGTCAAAATTTTATCACGATAAAGATTTGTCTAATGTAGACTGTATTTGTCAGTGTTATTCCAGCGTTAAAAGAAAATTGTCAACGCTAGAGCTCTGACAACTTTGTCAAGCATTAGCAAACTTGGCAAAAGACGCAATTTTGATTGTTGTTGCTACTATTTGCATGGCTTATTATGACATACGTTTTCTCCTATAATTGATAGATAAAAAATTATCTGCAACTCAAACAAAAATTTGACTTTTGTCTTGATAGAGTTTTCTCTAATATAGACTCGATGTAAGGCCGGGTTACTTGACGATTTGATGTGATCTTGATGAAGAGAGAACGAATTGAAAAAGATGCAACAATAGTAGCAAAACACTTGATTGTTTTCTTAGTATAATAATAAAGTACTCGCACATCTACAAAAATAATAATTGCTTGTAGTGTAAAACTACTGTCAAAAAGCTTTGAACGGTTAAATGGGGGAATGAAAGAGAGGAAGAGTAAAAAACCTCGAAAAAAATTTACATATGAATACAAAAACAGTTTGACAGTACCGTGAGGTTTGCGTATAAAAAAATTGTAAAACAGCTGTTCTTACGAGTATACTATATAATTAAACTATGATTGTTTTTATTTCGCATATGAAAAGTACGTACAAAGTTTTATTATTACTTATTGTTTTATTAATATATATTTTTTTTTTATTAAAATGTTATGGTATTAAATATAAGTTTAAAACTTTTTTGACAACAAAAATAACACATTCACACGAAATAAATATTTTTTTATTATTCCTATTTTTAACCCTAAAAGTCAACTAGAAAACCAAGGTAGATTAAGAAAGTAACGATATTTAAACAGCAAATTTTTATTTGTGCTTAAAAAACTGCAGTATGAAATTGTTGTTTAAGTTTACAAACTTTGTTAACACTGGGTCTCCACGTAATATTTTTATATCATAATATCTAACAGAGAGTGTCAAATCCGCTCTCTGAGAGAATTATCTCACGTGTAGACTAAAATATTAGTATTATAAGAAATATTATGAGACTGTTGTGATAAGATTTTTCTACACAACTATCTTATAAGATTTACTCTCAAAAGATACACACATACGAAAGTTTTGTGTGTGTGAATGTGTATTTTTAAAAGTATTTAAAAACAATGTTTTTTTTTTTTTTTTTTTTTTTTTTGTAAAATTGTTTTATTTTAATGGTTATTCTACATTCAGAAATATATTTTCATTAAAATTGTGCTAAAAAATTTAGAATTTCTTAAATAAAAATTACATGTTTACTCTGTGACTGAATGAAAATAATTAAATATTATGAGATTTATTAGAATACATTTACCCCTTGTTTAAGATTTAATATAATATTAACAAAATGTTTACTCTCTTCTGCCGGCGTTATCTTACATATTATATCAATGTGGAGACAGTATGTAATATATTTTGTTTACTTTTGAGTTATTGCGTCTTATTCGTTTTTTATTAAGTGAACTGCAAAATTTCATATACATACATACTTCAGCGTAATTGTGGTTTAAGATTTCCAAAGTATTTATTTGCGTTGAATTCACACTTAATATATTTATAAATGTCAACTTCTATTCTTGAAAAACATTTGAAATATTCGGTTGGTTTTGAACAATAAGCTTCATCCCTTGATTATAAAAGTTCTATATCATGAATTCTACGAAAAAAAGTAAAATTTTTGACCTCATGTCTTTCTATTTTTTCATATTCACAAAATGTGTTATCTGTAGAACCATAGTATAATAAAGTATACTCGTAAGAACAGCTGTTTTACAATTTTTTCTTTGGCAAACCTCGCGGTACTGTCGCGTCGGTTCAAAACTTTTTGACCAAAAAATGTTTTTGTAGATGTGCGAGTACTTCATTATTATACTATGGTAGACTCAAAGTAATGTAAACTCGACGTAATTAATATAGTTAAAAAAGTTATCTGCAACTCAAACAAAAATTTGACGTTTGTCTTACAAATTTCTCAAATATAGACTCGACGTTATGTGCGGTAGGTTTCTAATTACATTATCACATTAGAAATATTAATGCAAAAACAAGACCAACTCTTTTAGTTGGTCATACGTATAAATTATTTAGAAAAATCGTCATATCGAGCACTTACCGCTATTAATTTAATACTAAAATGTAATTGAAGAAGAAGGCGTTATATGGGAGCTATGGTCAATTGTGGACAAAGATTAATACTCATACTTCTTACTGAATTTCATTAAAATATCATTTGTAATAATTTTTGAGTGTCGAAACTCTATTCCGGGCAGACATTTATATGGGGTTTAGTGAAATAATCGCAAAATATCAATGAAATATCTTCAAAATATCAGAAAAATTTAGTTTCTAAATTTAAGTTTTTAACTTAATACATTTAAAATGCTTGTGCATTTTTGAAAATATTCTCCCCAATACGATTTTAACAATTTTTTTTCAAATTAAAAAGTTATTTATTGGTACACCAATTTTTAATAAATATTAAAACGATAGTTTACATTTTTTTAGTTTGTATTGTAATTTGTAGTAACTTTTGATATATATCTTTCATATATTGTAATTCCCCGCATTACAAATATCTCAAATGTATATGTGTATATACATTCAAAGATGTGTGGACATACAAACTTTATAAATGGCTCTTATTTTGTCCTACCTTGTGACCAAGGTAGATTAAGGGTAACGACATTAAAACAGCTGGCTGCCTGTGTTTTGTAATTTGACGTGTCAAATTTTTTTATACCCACCATCAAAAAGATGGGGGTATATTTATTTCGTCATTCCGTGTGTAACATGTCGAAGGAATCATCTGAGACCCCACAAAGTATATATATTCTGGGTCCTGGTTAGATTCTGAGTCGATCTAGCTATGTCCAAACTCGGAAACAAAAATGGACGTGGCCCTATTGAAAGCAGGATAGCGCTCGAACGGAGCAACATAGGGAGACGAAATTTGGCACAAATTTTTGTCTTATATAAGGTTTGTTTGGGATTGAAAATGGGCAAAATCGGTTATTAACAAAAAAGTTATGGACTTAAAATTAGAAACATTGTTGGAACAATAGCTTTTCACTTTAAAGCAAAAAAATTACGCCATAAGTTATTTTATTTAAAACTCTTAGGAAATATTTATTACTGAATAGCATTGTTTTACATCCATAACTATAAAATTAATATTATACGATATACAACTTATGGAATTGAATTGAAACTAATTAAAAGTGTCACTGACTCATCCAAATTTTTAAAAAGCTCTAAAAACAATGCTAAAAGCATTGACTTGACAGCGCTGTTTTTATACCCACCATCAAAAAGTTGAAGGGTATATTGATTTTGTCATTCCGTGTGTAACATGTCGGAGGAATCATCTAAGACCCCACAAAGTATATATTTTCTGGGTCCTGGTTAGATTCTGAGTTCTAGCTATGTCCGTCTGTTGAAAGCAGGATAGCGCTCGAACGGAGCAACATAGGGAGACGAAATTTGGCACAAATATTTGTTTTATATAAGGTTTGTTTGGGATTAGAAACACAGGGTGTCCGTTTTATACTTTTCTGCTGATATTTCTGCAACAAAAGCATGTACGATAGCGAAATTTTGTACATATAGTTTGGGGATCGATATCACCTCGGAAGCCAAAAAAGGTCCGCCCACTTCACCGCCCACCTCCCATATAAGGTGAAAATCAACGAAATTGTGTTCAAATAGTTCAAGGACTAATGCAAACTCGGAAATAAAAATGGACTTGGCCCGCCCACTTTACCGCCCCTTCCAAATAACGTAAAATTTTAAAAACTTGATGGTGGGTATATAGATTCGGCCGAGCCGAATATTCGCGCTTGTTTTGCTTACTTTTGTGTTATTGCACCTTTCTTCTCTCTTTTTACTACATGAATTGTTTTTGTTTATTGTAAAGAAACATGTGAAATGACAAAATTAAAGTTGACACAAGAGATGCTAATGCAAAAACAAAATACATGTTTTTTTGTGGGTGTTGTAGTTGTTGTAGAGTTGTCGTTACCTTCTTAATGTACCTTGCTTCTGACAATAATTATATTCACTCAAATCGTGTTACCGCACAGAAATATTTTTATATAAATTGTTTTTTTTTTTTTTATATAAAATTATTAAAAAATTATATTAATACGTCCGATCATGTAATTTTATCTCTTTTAGAAGAGATTTTTGTTCTAATTTTAGTTATATCCAATAGGACATTTAAACAAAAATATTTTTGCATTAGCAAAAGTTAAGTGACTCAAATGTATGTAAAATTTGCACGCGTTAATAAATTTGCGCAAAAGATATGGAAGTTGAAGATTATTACATACTAAAAGTTTATATAAAATTCTGGTAAAAAGAAAAAATTATACACAATATAAAAATTTACTCAGTTATTGTTTGATGGGTTTCTGACCAAATTATAAAATTTTCTTTATACTAAAAAATCGCCATCCTTTTAAAAGTCTTAAAAAACGATAAAGAAGTGTTAAAATTTTCAATAAACACAAAAATATATGGATTTTTTCTATAAAAAGAAAATCTATTTCGATAATTTACAAAAATCCTCAAATCCCACTGTAGTATTGCTATGTCCACTGATAAAAACAAAGAAAATGTCAATGCACATTATTTGCGGTCCACATGAGCCTTTTTCATGCTCGCACATTGAACAAAATGTTGTGCGCACATGCATTTGGATAGTGTGGACCCAAGTTGTTCATGTTTTGTTCTTGTTCGCACACCGTTGTTCGCACAATTGTTCGAGCAACCATGTCTGCCATCAAACGTCATTGGTGTTTAAGCATGGTTCTTTTAACATTTCCCAGCAGTTTTTTCGGTGTCAATTCACCCGTTTAGCACAGTAAAGTCCATTTGTGACTACCCACCTGACTCATTCAAACGTGTACGTTTTTTTATACACCCTAACTTCGCATATATTGTGAGCGATAGTTAAGCTATCGTACCTTTTATTGACTCTTTTGAAAGCGTTGAGGTGGCGATTTATACTTTATTGACCCATTGGTGAGCGTGGAGGTGGCGATTCTTTTTTCGTTAAAGTTTTCGTTTATTAAGTGTTTTTACTGAATTTTAGCAAAAGTGTAGAGATTCAAATGAGAGTTTATAACTGAGTTTTTAGAATTCAGTTCTTAGTGAAAGTTTTTTTAGTGAAAAAATTTATTTTACTGAAAATACAAAATTTTGGTAAAATTTTTAATAAAAAATAAAATTTTAAGAAAAACTTCAGAATTTTTAAAAAATTTTGATTCTTATTATAAATTTCTCCTTTTTAGAAAATTTTAATTTATTTGCAAAAAAAAAATTATTTTTCAAAAATTAGAACTTTTGTGAGAGTTGGTATTTTTAGGTGAAATAAAATATTTGAATAATTTGTTTAAACGAAAAATATTAACGAGTTTTTAAACATAAGTTTCCATAGTTATGTTATTTTAAAGTTTAAAGCAAATTTTTAATGAACGGGTCTAATATAAGAAACATTTAACATTAAATTAATTTTAAAAATATTTCCAATAACATACCATGCATATACTCATATTGGTTAATTGTTGGAAAAATCTGCACACATTTATATAATATTTACACTTTTTCATATTTTTTCAAGTCAATTGTTTTGTTTTTAAATAAAAATCCAATTAAAATTTAAATTTTTTTCAAATAATGACGTTTTATATCTATCGATATTTGTCGTTAAAATATACTTACGAAAGAAATCGCTAACTTTAGTAGAGAATAGCAAAATCAAAAACAACCGAAAAATTTCGTTAATTAACGATATCGGTAGTAAATGAAAAAAGTAGCGGAATTGTGGCACTAGCCTTGCTAATTAGGATTTTACAATTAATAAAAAAAATCAATTATTCTTGTTTTTTTATTGACTTTTTCGTATTTCGTACTAGTCACAAAATCGCCACTTTTTGGGTCCTTTGGTGGCAATACACCTCTTCCTAGGACATCCCTATGTTAAAGTGACTAGTCAGGTGATTACTAAAGTGACCAATTAAAAAGATTGTCAGGTGACTGATTCAATTTCACCAGTAAAAGGATCGACTTCCAAAGGGTATATAAAGTGGAAGCAACAGCCCCCACACGCTCACAAAAGGTCAATAAATCAACATGCTCATTAAAACAACAAATAGTGCAATGTATGTAAGAATGCTGTGTGGCTGAGTGGTTAGCGCGTAACGATGTGAGTTCAAGCCGGGGGTGCGCCATAAACAAAAATGTAAAAATATTAAATTGAATTAAATTAATATGAAAAGAAAATTAAAAGATTTAAATAAATAATAAAATATAAATAAAAATAAAAAATAAATTTGCAAAAAAAAAAAAAAAAATAAAAATGAAATTGATACCCTTCACCATATTGCCATATTACCATCTTATCGACATCATATTACCATATTACCGACAATTAATAAAATTTCGCCTTAACGTATGCTTGCATATTTTCACATGTATAAATCTAAATTTTTTTCAAACTACGAAAATTTGAATATGAAAAAAAAAACAATAATAACAGGCTTTGTTTTAAAAAAGAAACAATAACAACAATTCCATATATATTTATTTTTGTATGTGTTTATATACAAACTGACTGAATATACAAAGAACAACAACAACACTGTTATTCATTATATTACTTCTGTTGCTAACTAAACTACTTGTCTTATAGGCAAAAACGTCACTAATAGTCATTACAATGCTTAATATACATGTTTGTATATGTATTTATGTATATTCTAAACAGATATGTTTTAGTTTTTAAAAATAAACAACAACAAGTCCATATCTATTTATTTTTGTACAAACTGACTGCATATACAAAAAACAACAACAACAACAATGTTATTCATTATACAACTGCTGTTGATAAATAAACTACTTGTCTATACAAAAAACCAAAAACTTCACTAATAGTCATTACAATGCTTAATATACATGTTTGTGTGTGTATAGATTTGTTTTTAGGCCATATTTCTGTTGATTATGAACGAATTTGGTTTATTAAAAAAACCGAAATTTTATAAAAATATGACTGGTCTATATAAAATAAAAATCTGTAGCTTGAACAAGGGCTTAAAAAATAAAAAAATTCGTTTTCCTCGATATCTCAGCCCCTTAAAAAATTCGAAGTCCCTGGTATATGCAGAGGATTCAGAAACTGAAAAACCGGTTCTAAAAACCGGGTTTTAAAGCATATCTCCGCCAATTATAAACCGATCTTCCTGATTCAAAAAACCGAAATTTTATAAATTTATATTTGTAACCGATTTGTATAAAAATAAAAATTTATAGCTTAAACCAGGGCTTCAAAAAATAAAAAATGCGTTTTGTCCGATATCTCAGTTATTATTGAACCGATTTATTTCATTTTTTCAGAACATAAATTCAGAAAAAAATGTCCAAGACTTCTTTGTAAAAACGAAGTCTCTAGTATATACAGAGGCTTCAGAAACTGGAAAACCGGTTCTAAAAACCGGTTTTTTGAACATATCTCCGCATTGTATGAACCGATCTTGCTGAATTCAAATAGCAAAATTCTCGAAAGCATTTCCGATCGTTTGATATATATATTATATATGTCAGTTTTCGGGGGGCTTCATAAACGCCATTTCAACCGACAACAACACGGACGGACGGACATGGTCCTATCGTCATCATTTCTTACAAGGATCCCGAAAATGTAAACTTTTGCTCTCAGACGAAAATTGTGGGAATTACAAACGGAATGACAAGCTTATATATACCCTTTACACCTGTGGTGAACGGTATAATAAAAACAATAAAAATGAAATTGAAAAAAGATTCGGCTGTGCCGAATCTTTGATACCCTTCACCATATTACCATCTTACTATCTTATCGACATCATATTACCATATTACCGACAAATAATAAAATTTTCGCCTTAACGTATGCTTGCATATTTTCACATATTTAAATCTAAATTTTTTTCAAACTACGAAAATTTGAATATGAAAAAAAAAAAAACAATCATAGCAGGCTTTGCTTTTAAAAAATAAACAACAACAATTCCATATTTATTTATTTTTTTATGTGTGTATATACAAACTGACTGCATATACAAAGAACAACAACAACACTGTTATTCATTATATTACTTCTGTTGCTAACTAAACTACTTGTCTTATAGGCAAAAACGTCACTAATAGTCATTACAATGCTTAATATACATGTTTGTGTATGTATTTATGTATATTCTTAACAGATATGTTTTAGTTTTAAAAAATAAACAACAACAATTCCATATCTATTTATTTTTGTACAGACTGCATATACAAAGAACAACAACAACACTGTTATTCATTATATGACTGCTGTTTCTAACTAAACTACTTGTCTATACAAAAAACAAAAAACGTCACTAATAGTCATTACAATCCCAGCAGGCCACATGTCCATTAACGACACTTTCATCGATGATGTCGTCTAAATTTGTCGTCAAGAAAATGCATGTAGAGGACAATTTTGATTAAAAGTCACCTATATTGTCATCATACCTCGTTTTCGGCGACTTCAATAACAAAATATAAAAAATTGTCGTACATATTTAGTTCGGTGACAACATGAGTAAAATGTACAGCGAGAATGTCGTGAGTTAGACCAAATACACGACATGCTGCATGACATTGTTAGCAGCATGTCGTGTATACCTATAAGATAAATAAAAGCATTAATAAAAAGGTTAAAAAGTAGAGAATGTTGCAGCTGAAGTGGTAAGTGCTCTTGACTATTCGATAAGAAAGAGAGAAATTGGTGGCCTGGGTTCAAATCTCGGCGGAACCCTACTTTTTTTTTCATTTATTATACCCTTCACCACAGGTGTAAAGGGTATATATAAGTTTGTCATTCCGTTTGTAATTCCCACAATTTTCGTCGGAGAGCAAAAAAGTTTACATTTTCGAGATCCTTGTAAGAAATGATGACGATAGGACCATGTCCGTCCGTCCGTCCGTCCGTCCGACCGTCCGTGTGTCGGTTGAAATGGCGTTTATGAAGCCCACCGATAACTGACATATATAATATATATATCAAACGATCGGAAATGCTTTCGAGAATTTTGCTATTGGAATTCAACAAGATCGGTTCATACAATGCGGAGATATGTTAAGAAAACCGGTTTTTAGAACCGGTTTTCCAGTTTCTGAAGCCTCTGTATATACTAGGGACTTCGTTTTTACAAAGAAGTCTCGGATATTTTTTTCTGAATTTTTGTTCTGAAAAAATGAAATAAATCGGTTCAATAGTAACTGAGATATCGGACGAAACGCATTTTTTATTTTTTGAAGCCCTGGTTTAAGCTATAGATTTTTATTTTTATACAGATCGGTCACAAATATTTTTTTAAAATTTCGGTTTTTTGAATCAGCAGGATCGGTTTGTAAATGGCGGAGATATGCTTTAAAAACCGGTTTTTGGAACCGGTTTTTCAGTTTCTGAAGCCTCTGCATATACCAGGGACTTCGAATTTTTAAAGGGGGCTCGGAAATTATTTTCTGAATTTTTGTTCTGAAAAAATGAAATAAATCGGTTCAGTAATAACTGAGATATCGGGGAAAACGATTTTTTATTTTTTAAGCCCTTGTTCAAGCTACAGATTTTTATTTTTATATAGATCAGTCATAAATGTTTTTATAAAATTTCGTTTTTTTTAATAAACCAAATTCGTTCAGAATCAACAGAGTTATGGACCAAAAACAAATCTGTTAAGAATATAAATACACACACAAACATGTATATTAAGCATTGTAATGACTATTAGAGACGTTTTTTGTTTTTTGTATAGACAAGTAGTTTAGTTAGAAACAGCAGTCATATAATGAATAACAGTGTTGTTGTTGTTCTTTGTATATGCAGTCTGTACAAAAATAAATAGATATGGAATTGTTGTTGTTTATTTTTTTTTTAAACTAAAACATATCTGTTAAGAATATACATAAATACATACACAAACATGTATATTAAGCATTGTAATGACTATTAGTGACGTTTTTGCCTATAAGACAAGTAGTTTAGTTAGCAACAGAAGTAATATAATTAATAACAGTGTTGTTGTTGTTCTTTGTATATGCAGCCAGTTTGTATATACACACATAAAAAAATAAATATGGAATTGTTGTTGTTTATTTTTTAAAAGCAAAGCCTGCTATGATTGTTTTTTTTTTTTCATATTCAAATTTTCGTAGTTTGAAAAAAATTTAGATTTAAATATGTGAAAATATGAAAGCATACGTTAAGGCGAAAATTTTATTATTTGTCGGTAATATGGTAATATGATGTCGATAAGATAGTAAGATAGTAATATGGTGAAGGGTATCAAAGATTCGGCACAGCCGAATCTTTTTTCAATTTCATTTTTTTTATAATGGTTGAGGAAAATATACATGACACTGTCGCTCAGGTTATCGTTGATGATTTAAGTGCCCTTTGTTCGAAAATGTCTGCAATGTTTGTTCGGAGCTGTCGTACATGTGTCATCGATGACTGTGACAAATCATCAAGACATCGTCGATATTTTCTACAAGACATGGCCTGCTGGGATGCTTAATATACATGTTTGTGTGTGTATTTATATTCTTAACAGATTTGTTTTTGGGCCATAACTCTCTTGATTATAAACGAATTTGGTTTATTAAAAAAAAACGAAATTTTATAAAAACATTTATGACTGATCTATATAAAAATAAAAATCTGTAGCTTGAACAAGGGCTTCAAAAATAAAAAATTTGTTTTCCCCGATATCTCAGTTATTACTGAACCGATTTATTTAATTTTTTCAGAACAAAAATTCAGAAAATAATTTCCGAGCCCCCTTTAAAAATTCGAAGCCCCTGGTATATACAGAGGCTTCAGAAACTGAAAAACCGGTTCCAAAAACCGGTTTTTAAAGCATATCTCCGCCATTTATAAACCGATCCTGCTGATTCAAAACACCAAAATTTTATAAAAATATTTGTGACCGATCTGTATAAAAATAAAAATCTATAGCTTAAACCAGGACTTCAAAAAATAAAAAATGCGTTTTGTCCGATATCTCAGTTATTATTGAACCGATTTATTTAATTTTTTCAGAACAAAAATTCAGAAAAAAATGTCCGAGAATTCTTTGTAAAAACGAAGTCCCTAGTATATACAGAGGCTTCAGAAACTGGAAAACCGGTTCCAAAAACCGGTTTTTTTAACATGTCTCCGCATTGTATGAACCGATCTTGCTGAATTCCAATAGCAAAATTCTCGAAAGCATTTCCGATCGTTTGATATATATATTATATATGTCAGTTATCGGTGGGCTTCATAAACGCCATTTCAACCGACACACGGACGGACGGACGGACGGACGGACGGACATGGTCCTATCGTCATCACTTCTTACAAGGATCCCGAAAATGTCAACTTTTTTGCTCTCCGACGAAAATTGTGGGAATTACAAACGGAATGACAAACTTATATATACCCTTTACACCTTTGGTGAAGGGTATAAAAAGAATAGAAATAAAACAATATACGCAAAATTTTTTTTTTATTTTTTTTCCATTTTGAAAATCACTAATTTATATCGCCACCTTTTGGTCCTTTGGTGGCAATACACTCCTTCCTACGACACCCCCATGTTAAAGTGACTAGTCAGGTGATTAGTAAAGTGACCAGTTAAAAAGATTGTCAGGTGACTGACTCAATTTCACCAGTAAAAGGACTAGTATGAATTGACTTTTTCGTACTAGTCACTATATAGCCACCTTTTGGTCCTTTATTGGCGATTCACTCCTTCCTAGGACATCCCCATGTTAAAGTGAACAGTCAGGTGATAGGTAAAGTCACTAGTTGTGACCCAATTTCGTCAGTCAAGTAACCGGTTTCGGACAGTCACCTTTGACTGCAGGGATCACACACAATGTTTTTTACTAATTCACACAAAGAAATTATTGCATGTGCGTTGAACGCAACAACAAAACAGTGAGAAAAAGAGAAATTAACATAAATGCATGTACGCCATATTGAAAACATAGAAATTTGAGCATACAATTTTAACATGATGTTTTAACATCATCTCATCTCTAGTGGAGACTACTTGTTAAAGAATACCAAGTAAGCGACGAAGTGATGTTGATTCAAAAACGACGTTGACGTCGACGACGGACTTGAATAATGGTGATTATAAATGACCAAAAATGCACATGCCAAATAATCGCCATCTTTTAAAAGTTCGTAAAATTTTAAAAATAAGTTCGTATCTCATTGCAGTTGAAAGTCTGCATGTTATCGTTATCATGCAGACTAGAAGCGTTAAAATTTTCAATAAACACAAAAATGTATGGACTATTTTCAATATAAAGAAAATCTATTTCGATAATTTACAAAAATCCTTAACTCCCACAGTAGTGTTGCTATATCTGGCAACACTGATAGAAACAAAGAAATTACATACCGTCTCCACGTTGATATAATATGTGAGATAACACCGGCAGAAGAGAGTAATCATTTTGTTAATATTATATTAAATCTTAAACAAGGCGTAAATGTATTCTAATAAATCTCATAGTATTTTATTATTTTCATTCTGTCACAGAGTAAACATGTACTTTTTATTTAAGAAATTCGAAATTTTTTAGCACAATTTTTGTGAAAATATATTTCTGAATATAGAATAACCATTAAAATAAAACAATTTTACAAAAAAAAAAAAAAACATTAAGTACTTTTAAAAATACACATTCACACACACAAACAAACTTTCGTATATGTGTATTTTTTGAGAGTAAATCTTATAAGATAATTGTGTAGAAATATCTTATCACAACAGTCTCAGTTACATATTATGATATAAAAATATTACGTGGAGACCCAGTGTTATGTCGTATCTATACTGTAAAAAATAATAAAATTTGACTAATGTAGACTCAATTTTATTATTGTAACTTTAACCCTGGAAAGGCTTCGTTAGTCGTTTCGACTAACAATAATGATATCTCTTTATTGGTTGCATATAGTGTTTATAAAACGGTTAATCGAAAACCGGGTTTTTCTTAAAATTTAGTTATTTCGAACCGGTTTATTTGAAATATTCAATTTCGGTTAACCGGTTACCCGGTTTTTTTGTGTCGGTTAACCGGTTTCAAAAATTTGCTAAAAACATCACTAAATTTCGTCTTTTAGTTGCTTTTTTCTGAAGTTAACAAGTAGTCAGATTGTAGATATATTTACTTGTGGGAAGTTAAATATATTTTAAAACTGTATGTCTAATAAATCAGATAGATAATTAAGTATTCCATTTACAAAAACTTTAATTTCATGCGAATGAAATTTTCCAAAAGAAGAAAATATGTAACATTACATCTACTAATGTAAAGCTTAAGAGAAAAGACGATTTTATATAGAATAGGATAAAAGACTTTAAA
The DNA here is from genome assembly GCA_951394005.1 of Protophormia terraenovae. Lineage (NCBI taxonomy): Eukaryota > Metazoa > Arthropoda > Insecta > Diptera > Calliphoridae > Protophormia > Protophormia terraenovae. The sequence continues at coordinate 34,729,073 of OX596074.1, forward strand.
AGTTGAACTAAAAGATTATCAATCTCTCTTTTTAGCAGAAAAAAAGTTAATTATTCTTCCAATTTTATGCAGATATTTTTATATTAACTGTGTTTTGTTGCTAACGTTCATGGAAATTTCATACAAAATTCAAATTTATATACGTTAGGAGTTAACGTGTAGAATAATACATGTTAAATTTAACTTCGATAAAAGTGCTGCCAAGGTATGAACAATAATACAAACATGAATATTTGAATGTCAACAAATGAAAAAAAAATATAAAAACAAAATTAAATAGAAATAAAATAAAGTTAAATTATTATTTTTAGAAATTACAATTTAAATATTTCTTTGTGAATTTGTTGTTTTAATATTAAGTTGTACCAAGTCTTGTAAATATCGTTTTCTTGCTAACTATCAACGTTAGCACTCAACGGCAGCAACAAAACACAGCTATTATGATTTATATTATAAATATAAATCATAATATATAATATAAATGCATTATCCTAGGTCTAAAGCTTCTTTTTTGTAAAATTTTGATAATTTTATTTTATTTTTAAGCTAGAAAATTGAAAAAAAAAACTGAAAAAATACTTTATAGAATAATTTTAGATTATAAAGCTTCCAACGCTGTGCTAAAAGATGCCACAAAAAAAGTTGTTTTTATAAATTATATTAAAACTAGGCTAAAAAAAAGTATTAAAAATTTTCGATGTAAACCAATCGCAATTTATAAAGAACACTGCAGTACACTGTTTATTATTTGGTACATGCACAGAAAAAAATAAATTTCAAATTCAATAATAAAATTCAGGAAGTCAATAATTTTATTTACTGAAAGAGGACCTATCACGAAATTCATAAAATCAAAAACTACAATTCGTAAATTGTTTATTGAAAATAAAAAGATTTTTTTCTTATTAAAATATTATACTATTTATAAAATATAATATTTGAAAATCTATACAATTTTCAAACAATTAAGTTGTTAGAGTTTAAAAAAATATTATTTGGTTTTAAAAAACTATCCAAACAAGTAATTTTTTGAAGGTTAAAAAAAAAAAAAATTATAGATGTTTTTTTTTTTTTTTTATTTATTATTCTTTATTAAAATAATGTATAAGTATTACACACAATTAGATAATGGAACAGAATTTGGATGTCAAATACCAGGATAGAACGAAATTTGGGTATATACGGCCCTGAGTAAATGAGAGCAAATGAAAGAACGTTTTAGTTCTATTCGTTTTTCTAATGGCACGAAAAAATATGTTCTGTGTAGGTAAGAATTCACAAGAGGTGGTATTTTCGTTGTTCTTCTAATGGTACTTTTATTAAATTTTCTCTTATAATTCGCCTAAACAGATGATACTTGGTATTTGGTGGTTAAGAATTCATAAAGGGGAACTTTCTGGTACACACAAAACACTGCCTAAACGACAGAGACAGCTACATCATAGAGAATCTATAAAAGAAGGGAATTTTGAAAAACCTGACAATTAAGAGATAAAAATACACATATTTTACCTTTTACGTTTAGAGGACAAAAATGGATTAATCCAATGTGGTGGGAAGATGAAATGCAGGAAGGATATGTTCAGCATAGTACTTGGGGAAATGCTCCTACAAAGAGTAAATATAAAGTTGGAATAATTAAAGAACTAAATAGTTTTCCAATTTTCCAAAAATAAAATTACACAACGAAACAAATTACGAAGCACACCGCCGATTACATAGTCTAAAATAAAGAAAATTTTATTCAGTTGGTAATGGAGTTATATACTATACATTTTAATTACCTTTTGATCCTTTAAATTATACAGATTACTATTGGATCTAATATTTTTCTTAATTGAAAATTGTGGGTAACAAATTATTTTCTATTTTTTTATTTTTTTACATTTGTCAAAATAAAAAACAATTGTTTTTGTTTTTTCAAGAAATATTTGAAATTATTTGCAGTCAATAAACTAGAATATTAAAATCAAACAACTTTTTTAATAGAACTCATTTTAAATCCAAATAATAGATTGTTAAACAATATTTTGTCGTAATTTTTTCTGTGTGGTTAAACCAATAAGTAGAAAAACACCTTTTTTTAACCAAAAATATTTTTATTAAGCTTCAAATTAGAGCAAATATTAAAATGTCGGTTTTTTAATTTTACCCAATTTTCGGTTAACCGTCAAACCGTTTTTTTGAAAAGTCGGGGTTTTTTTTTTTTTTTTTTTTGTGGTGAATTTTTATATAACATCATAATATATAACATTTTATATAACGTAAATAAGATCTTGAAGTTCCAGACTGCTCTGAGCAGAAAAGGCACGCTGAGGACTGAATTGATTACAAAGTACTAAAGATTATATATCGACTTTATCTTATGAGTTCTATAATAAAACAAAAGACTTGATTGATATTTTGGACCAAATATGCTATATTTTATCACCCTAATGCAAGACTTACAAGGGCTGCTTTTCATTTTTTTGTATCATACTAGTCATTAATAATATGAATGTTTTATTTAGAAAATATTTTAAAAGCGATTAAACAAAATTTGTTTCATAAAAACTGCTTAATAGTGGAAGGTCAATGTACGCGCGTGCCATGTTTTCTCACGCACAACATTGCAAGATTAAATTTATGATTATGAGTGTTCTCAAATTTTCTTTTACCACTTTTTTGTAAACAATTGATTAATTTTTAAGCTGGTAATAATGCTGCCGCCTGTTGCCACGTACATTGGCCTTCCACTATAAGCATCTAGTTTAGCGACATACAGTACTGTGCGGAACATAAGCAACAAAATTGAAGTTATCCTAAACATGGTGGAACGAGTACAAGGTGAAATTGTAAAATCAGCTGATTATTTTTTGCTTAATTTTGTGGTGTATACTGAAATGTAAAATTTTTTTTAAGTTTGTATGTGTTGGTTTGTTTACAATCAAAAGCAAATATTTTCGGTGGTGAAATTTTTAATATTAAAAAAAGAAAAATGCTATTTATAAAAAGGAAGTATAAAATGGAGATGTAACATATCTTATTGTACCAAAAAAACAATATAATACAATTTATTCATATTAATTTTCAAATGCACCACTCATTGTTTACAATTTGCACGAGTTTTTCTTCTTCTCTTTTGTTTGACGTTTCAGTCTCATTTCCAACGAAAAAAATGGCATTGTTGTAGTTGTTGCCTTTATGCATACACCTTGCATAGTATAATTATAAAGTATACTCGTAAGAACAGCTGTTTTACATTTTTTTCATTGGCAAACCTCGCGGAACTGTCAAATTGTTTTTGTATTCACATGTAAATTTTTTTTTTGAGTTTTTTTTCTCTTGCTCTCTTTTGTTCTCTCATTTTTCCGTTCAAAGCATTCTGACATTGTGGGCAGTAGTTTTACACTAACAAAATACAAGCAATTTTTGTTTTTGTAGATGTGCGAGTACTTTATTATTTTACTATGACACCTTGTTAAAGTAATTCCATCATGAACCTAAATGTTGAATTATTTTTGAAAGTATTAAATTTAGAACAAAACTAATTTCATAACATTGTTAACACATTTGGGTACTAACAAACATTTGTACTTTAGATTTGGAAACACGATTTAAAAAATTATGACTTTAGCTAAAAACATCGCTCAGTTATTATTAAAATAACACGTTATAAAAACGGATTTGTCTACATAGATAGGGTATATAGTCTCTAAGTTTTAATATATGCTATACTCAAAGTCCAGCGAAAGTATTTAAAGAAGTTACAGGCTAAGCAATGCAACACTGCTTATTGAAATCATAGTAAAATAATAAAGTACTCGCACATCTACAAAAACAACAAAAAATGCTTATTCAATAAAGGTACATTTTTTATTTCCGTTTTTATACAAGAAACATAATTTCACATAAATAGGTTGCTTTCCATTATGACCATATACGCAACGTCACACAACTCGGTATACTGTCAAGGTGTACATTTAAAACCGCATAGTTCTGATTTTGGGCAGAGAAAAGATGTAATAATGAGTGTACTTGAAGTCTAGCGAAAAAACTAAGTCCTTGGAAACCTAATGAAATTTTAATATTTAAAAGGTTATTTGCCGTCCACACGAGCCTTTTTCATGCTCGCACATTGAACAAAATGTTGTGCGCACATGCATTTGGATAGTGTGGACCCAAGTTGTTCATGTTTTGTTCTTGTCCGCACACCGTTGTTCGCACAATTGTTCGAGCAACGATGTCTGTCATCAAACGTCATTTTGTATATTTGCGGTCCACACGAGCCTTTTTCATGCTCGCACATTGAACAAAATGTTGTGCGCACATGCATTTGGATAGTGTGGACTCAAGTTGTTCATGTTTTGTTCTTGTTCGCACACCGTTGTTCGCACAATTGTTCGAGCAACCATGTCTGCCATCAAACGTCATTTTGTATGCGGAAGAAGAGGCGTTGCATGTAAAAGTATCGAAGCGACACTGACAGCAAACAAAAAATTATGATTTATTCGACAAATGTTCTGCCCACTGAAAACGAAATGAAAAAAATTGTGTGTGTTGCTCTGCCGACGTTTTGTTCTTGTGCGAACAAGAAAAATGCTAGTATAGACGGTACGATACGGAAGAAGAGGCGTTGCATGTAAAAGTATCGAAGTGACACTGACGGCATACAAAAAATTATGATTTGTTCGACAAATGTTCTGCCCATTGAAAACAAAAGGGAAAAAATTGTGTGTGTTGCTCTGCCGACGTTTTGTTCTTGTGCGAACAAGCAAAATGCTAGTATAAACGGTACGTTATTAAAAAGCACAGAAATTTCGTTATACATAGAGAAATATTTATTTATCTTCTATAACAAAACTTTCGTCTTAAAAGGTAAAAATCTTATGATGTTATTATTTACAGTGAAACATTAATATATTTAATAAAAGAAACGTTTAAACAAAGAAATACATATTAAAAATAAAAATTATTAACTATATGAATTTACTTTTTTAAAGAAATATACATTTTGTTAATAAAAATTTGTTTTGAAAAGAATTCAAATAATTTTCTCCTAAATTGCAAAGCCTTGCTGATAACGTTAGGTGATAGAGGAATAGTGTTCCAAAGACGTATAGCGTAAATGAATTTAGGACAAAGATGAGTTTAGATTTTTTGTCGACTCAGGTCTGAAATTGAAAAATAATTTTGAGCTCGTATAAAACGATGTTACAAAATTATCGGTTTTTGGAAAACGAATTTTTATTTATTTTTTGGTGAATATAAAGTTTTTTAATTCTATTTTATTATTCAATAATTAAAAAAGGCCAAATTTGGATCTGACATTAAAATTACTGAGTGATTTATGCACATTAAGTAAATTTCGGAAAGTACTTTATATGGAGAGCAATTTAGGGTTACCAAACATGTAGTATTGCTAAATTTTATCAAAATTGTATTCAAAAATATAGCTTCCACGTGCAAAGAAAAGAGCGGATTTCATATACACAACATAATGTCAACAAAAAACGTAAAAATTCGAAATAAACAGATAAATCAAACAAAAATTATCTTAGGAAAAAAACATTTTCAGTTCTATACAGATCGACCAATGGATTTTAGAGTTAGTTTTAATCGCTCTTTTTAGTTCAGCTCAATCAATTGAACTAATGAAACAGCTTGTCATGCGAATAAGTTTTAGTAAACATTTCTCATTATGTGCTGTTTCATTAAAAGGCAACTGAGCGAATGAGCAAAAAAAAGCAACCTAGTTCAACATATTTGTTTACTGAAAACCATTCACCTAATAAGACGTTTCTGTTTTCTGCAAACATAATACATAAAATAAAAAGCCTAAGAGTAGACACTTATAATAACATTATTAAATTCTTGAACTTTTTATATGCAACGTTTTAAAAGAAGCGAAATATTAAAATGTATTAATGATAAGCTTTTAAAGCTACACAATTAAAAATGAAACATAATTATGCTCCATTTTTCCTGGAAGTAAAAATGTTTTCAAATTTAAAATTTTTTATAAAATAATTTGCCGAACATTCCTTTTTAATATGTTTTTAAAACTTTTTTATACCCACCATCAAAAAGGATAGGGCTTAAACGGGATAATGTAGGTGCACAAATGTTTGTCCTACATAACGTTTGTTTGGGATTGAAAATGGGCAAAATCTGTTAATAAACCAAAAAGTTATGGGCTAAAAACTAGAAACACATTGTGTCCGTTTTTTACTTTTCTGATGATATTTCTTCGACAAAAGCATGTACGACAACGAAATTTTGTACGTATAGGGGGATCGATATAAACTCGGAAACCAAAAATGGGCGTAGTCCGCCCCCTCCCATATAACGTAGAATTTGAAAAAGTTGATGGTGGGTATATAGATTCGGTCGGGCCGAATATAACATTCGCGCTTGTTAAATTTGAAAATTACCCTAATTTGATAAATAAAATAATTTAATTTATGGGACGTCAATTTTTTAAAAATAAACAGTATCAAGAAAAACTTAAAATTGTTATCCGAATTGCAGATAATTTTTTAAATCTATCAATTATAGAAAACTTGAGCATAATTTTTACGTTTTTTTTTCATAATTGTAAAAAGAAAGTGGCCTCATATATACCAAAGTAACAATTTCGTTATTTTAAAACTATTGCACATAAAGGCTCGTGTAGACTGCAATTACAAGAGATTAATGTTCTTTTTATATCATATTACGCATAGTATAATTAAGGCTGATATAGAGAGAACGAATACAAAAAGATGCAACAATACACAATATTGTTGCATATTTTTGTATTCACAAGGAAAATACGTACATGAAAAATATATAGCTGCTTACGTACCATCTATACTAGCCTTTTTCTTGTTCGCACAAGAACAAAACGTCGGCAGAGCAACACACACAATTTTTACCCTTTTGTTTTCAGTGGGCAGAACATTTGTCGAACAAATAGTAATTTTTTGTTTGCCGTCAGTGTCACTTCGATACTTTTACATGCACCGCCTCTTCTTCCGCATATAAAATGACGTTTGATGGCAGACATGGTTGCTCGAACAATTGTGCGAACAAGAACAAAACATGAACAACTTAGGTCAACACTCTCCAAATGTATGTGCGGACAACATTTTGTTCAATGTGCGAGCATGAAAGAGGCTCGTGTGGACGGCAAATTAAGTTGCACAACCTCTTTAAATTCATATTGGCTATGTGTGTAAAAATGAGACAATCTCTTTCAGACAACAATTTTTAAAATTTTGTGCTGTGGCGATGAACCGTTTCGATCCACTCAAACAGAGTTTTACGACGCCATAACCAAAACACTAAATTTCAATAATCGCTCTCTGAAAGAGAGTCTCTCATTTTTACACAAACACCCAATATGAATGCAACCTCTATGTATAACTTAAGCCGCTACATAATTTTTTGTACGTATTTTCCCTGTACGAATAGTTCTGTAGAGAAATCTTATCACAACAGTCTCATAGTATTTTTTATAATACTAATATTTTAGTCTACACCAGGGTTGTCAGATTTTTTTGAGCCTCTGTCGCCAAATTGTTAATCAGAAATCGCCAAAATTAAATTTTATATATTTTTTTAAGAAAAACTAAAAACAACTAAAATATTTAGTGCTTCAAATTGTATATAATTTAAAATGTAAATTCAGCATCAACAAAGTAAACGATAATTTCAATAGCTAATAATAATTGAATAAAAAAAAATAATAAAAATATTAATAAAATTATTAATAAACTTTTCTCAATTTTAGGTCAACAATTTTAAAAATTTATTATATTTTTTAACAGAATCATTCTACAATTATATAATTATCCTTTTAAACTTATAAATTGTTTCGAAGAATTAATTTATTCATGAACGTTTTCTTTTCATTATGGCCCATAAAATCTTAATATTCATATTTGAAAGATGATGGAAAACAAATTACCAAACATTTATTGAAGATATTTATAAATTAAGGATCTTTATTTTGTTAGTCGGGGTTCATAAACAGTAATTTTTCTTGCTGCAATTCGTAGCCGAGAGAGCTAAAGTGAATGTAAATATTTAGTATTCCCTTCTCTTCTCTCTCTCCTACGAACACAGAATTGCAGCAGGAAAAATTGCTGTTTGTGAAAATACGTACGTTGAATTTCAAGTTTGAATAAAAATAAATATTAATTTGAAAAAAGGTGATACTTTCTCAATTTCATATCAAATGTTTTTCCTAAATAATTCTTAATAAAAAAATAAATGAATACTTAAAGATAAAAATTAATGGCATATTCTCAATTTGATATCAAATGCTTTTGTTAAATCAGGCTATATTTAAGAATATAGTAAAAATATTTGATTTCAATTAATTATAAATTAAAGATAAAACCTTTCAGCCGTATTAAAAAAAAAACAAATAATGTAGGTTTGATAACGATTTACTAACTTTTTCTTATGGAAATTTACATACAAAAAAGTTAGTAATTCATTATCAAACATAAGGAGTGAGATCGAAAAAATCTTAACACACATTTTGCCTCATAACTTTTTTTGGAATCAGTATTCAAAATTTTTTTTGATCTAGTTATCATGGAAAAATATTTCAGTTATTATTTTTAATAACAATCATGTTAATTTGTCCTTATTTTCATCAAAATAAGTGACGAAAAAGATTTACGTCCTACAAGTTATTAAAAAATTTCAAAAAAATCCAAATAATTGGCCACAGAATTAAATGTCGTCCGTAAAACCGTTTCTAATGTTATTAAACAGTATCAGGAGAATTTGGCTATTTATGTGAAACCTAGTTCGGTAAGAAAAAAGGACCACATGATATTGGGAAGGCCAGAAAATTGAAGGCATATTTAAAGGAACTCCAAACACATCTGGTAGAAAATCATCTCAGTTTTCTCAGTGCTTCAACTATTTGGTGCGAAAATTTAAAGCTAATGGGAAAGTTGATAACATATAAAGTTCAAAATATTCCAAACTGGAATTCTGCAAAAAAAATTACAAGTCAAAAATAGGACTCAGAATTTAAAACCAAATTTCATACAAAAATACCCAAGCTGTATAATTGACGAAGAAACGCAGGTGTTGGCAGAATCTTCGCAGCTTGTGTCTCAAAAATTTGGAGAAATTAATAAACATGTTACGTGTGTTATCTGTTTAAAGAAATACTTTTAATTTTATATTCAAGCAAAAGGTCTTAGCGACCACCCAAAAATCTTTATACGGACCCCTATTTGAGAACGGCCGTTTTGGATAGAAAAATACTAATAATAGACATTGGTTAGTAAGAAAACGAAACGAAATGCGAATACCTATTTAACAAAATTTTAAAAATTAGCCAAATAAATCGCCACCTTGTTAAAAATCGCCAAAAAATTCGCCATGTCGCAAAACAAAAAATTCAGTCGCCGAGAGCAATTAAAAATCGCCACATCTGACAGCCCTGGTCTACACTTGAGATAATTCTCTCAGAGAGCGAATTTGATACACTCTGTTACATACAAGGCTTAAGGCTCAACCAGTGACCAAAAAATCATCGTATCACAATAAGTTGTTTCAACCTGCTGTATGCAAATGTGTATATGTAGTAGGGTGATCGATTATTCGATTTTTTGGAGAAACCGGTTTTCGAATAGTTCGAATAATTGGTATTTTGAAAAAACCGGTTGCACTTTTTTAAATTCAGAAAAAAACGGTTAGCCGGTTTTTTTTTTGCAGAAGTTAATATTTCTATCAAAAGACTACATTGCTTAAAGAAAAATCAATAAATATTATGATGTTCAAGTTAAAATATATTACACATAATTATTTTTGGAAATAGCTATTAATCCAATAAGAATGAGAATGAAATAGTCGGTCAAGTCCGACAGTACCCTACTCAATTATGTGCACTAAATTCGGAGAAGTGTCTTTCTTTTCTAAACCTGTGGAATTGTGGGCCAGTACTATGTTCAATTATGGACCGATCTTCATGAAATTCGGAACACAGATTTTAACTTATATGGAACTTACATGTGTAAAAAAAATCTTACTACATTTAAGGGATTTATGATTGTTAAACGCCTTTTCCGGGAGGATATTTGCATGGCGCTTTATTAAATAATGAAACGATCATAACCAATTTCAACACGCTTCGTTCTTAGACTATAAGAAACCTGTGTGCCAAATTTCAAATTTAATACATGTTCAAAATTGTGACCTGTATTTTAATTAATTAATTAATTACTTTTTTAATGAACAGACAGACGGACGAACATCATCAAATCGACTTAAAGACGATTGGTACAAATTAAGGTGGGTCTTAAACCAATATTTTTGGGTGTTACAAAGCATATGAACGAACGAATAATAAACAAAACAGAAACCATGGGTTAATATGATAAGAGCCAGAATAAATTTTACTAAAACTATTCTGTAGAAGAAACTTTTTTAAAACAAAATCTTTGAAAAATGAAGAAAATATTGAATAAAAAAAATATATATATATATATATTACAGGTGTTACAATTGAAGTAATTATTACTAATTTATTTATTTAATATTACAATATTTAATTTCGTTTTAACCTTAAACTATATTTTTAAATTACAAATAATACTCTAAAAAATATTCATAAATTTGATTCAAATATCAGTATTTAGTACGTGTTTTTTGAAATAAAAAGCTATTTTTAAAACCGTTTTTTTGTGTTTAAAAAAACCGGTCTATTCGATATTCGAAAAATGAACATTTTGAAAAAACCGACAGCACATTGACAGAAAAAACCGGTTGGAAAACCGTATCGATCACCCTAATATGTAGGTATTGACACAAACATTCTATGTAGCGTATTGCTTTGAGTATACATTAAACAAATTTTTATCAAGACAAACGTCAAAATTTTATCAAGATAAAGATTTGTCTAATGTAGACTGAATTTGTCAGTGTTATTGCAGCGTTAAAAGAAAATTGTCAGCGCTCGAGCTCTGACAACTTTGTCTTGATAAAAAATTATCTGCAACTCAAACAAAAATTTGACGTTTGTCTTGATAGAAATTTCTCTAATATAGACTCGACGTTATGGACTATAACGTACCGTCTATACTAGCCTTTTTCTTGTTCGCACAAGAACAAAACTTCGGCAGAACAACACACACAATTTTTTCCTTTTGTTTTCAATGGGCAGAACATTTGTCGAACAAATCATAATTTTTTGTATGCCGTCAGTGTCGCTTCAATACTTTTACATGCAGAGCCTCTTCATCCGCATACAAAATGACGTTTGATGGCAGACATAGTTGTTCGAACTATTGTGCGAACAAGAACAAAACATGAACAACTTGGGTCCACACTATCCAAATGCATGTGCACAATGTGCGAGCATGAAAAAGGCTCGTGTGGACCGCAAATAATAGTTGGACCCTCGTATATTTAATGCCCCTAATATGAGATCTCTCGTTCGTTTTGCGTCCTCGTACTTCACTCTGTCCTTAATTCGTGATCTTTCGTTTCTATTGTGTTCGTGATGGCTCGTTCCAAATATTATTAAGTATTTTTTTTTTTTTTTTATTGTGTTGATCACTTTTTTTATTATGTTTAATGTTTCATAGGGGTAATATTGAGTTTTATATGTAACGTTTGTGTTCTTGTTTTTTTTTTTTATTCAATGTTTTCTTTCTTTTTGTGAAAATTTGAGTTTTAAATGTTTAACGTTTGTGTACTTATCCTTTTATTGAGTGTTTTCTTTTTATTTTGTGTAATTTTGACTTTTATATGTTTAACGTTTGTGTATTTATCTTTTTGTTTTTTTTTTTTTTTTGTGTAATTTGGAGTTTTAAATGTCTTTGTGTCCTTATTTTTCTTTTTCGCACGGTTTCTTTTTTTGTGTCTATCGGTTTTTTAAAAAGTCAATCTTTTTTTTTTTTTTTTTTTGTTTGTTAGATCCGTTTTCATCTCAGGCCCAAGCTTAACTGACTCCTTCACCTTCGAACTCTTCTTCTCCAAAAAAAAAAAAAAAATTAACATACAATTTTCTTCCCGCCAATTTTATGACAGTTAGCCATCTTTTTTTTTCCTAATACTCCCATTAATGCCCCCCGCTCAGCTATTTTCAAGGTTGCATTCTAATGACATTTGACATTAGAGTGTAACCTTGTTAAACCATGAAGGGGGGACCAAGACAATTTAAAAAATTTTAAAATTTCATTGACCAAAAATTCATAGACACAAAAATTTCGAAACTATTTAAAGTCCAAGTTTAAATAATAATGCTAACAAAAAATTAGCAATAAAATATATCTTAAATATATTTTTTTAATTCTTACTTATAAGAAAAAATGTAGTGAAAAAAGTAACATGAAACATTTCCATCACATCGCAATTTTAACCCATTGATGACCAAATGAAATATGTACCTTTATGAAATTTGTAGATTATATAATTTCCTGGGTAATAGATAGAGTAAATTATGGAGCCGTATTTTATAAAGAAGGAACAATAAAACAATAGCGTAGAATATGTCATGTCTATAATATACATACAGCACTTAAAAGTCTTTTAAGTTGCTGAAAGCATTGAAAAAAATGGGAAAAATATGCAAAGAACAACGCATATGGAATCCTTTTTGTTGACATTGTTACTTAAATTTGGATTTTTATTTTTTCATACATTTGATGGATACAAATTTTCTGTCAGTGTGATTTTAAAAATTTTACCATTATTGATAACTATATTTTGTCTTTCATATGAAAAAGAAATTTCCCCTCTTCACCCACTCTTTACCCCTCATTTTTCATTGGTCAAGTTTAATTGAGAATTTTTTAGTTTTTACAATTTTAAGGACATCTAGGGGCTATATATAATAAGTAAGAGAATTAACTAGTACCACATTTTTGTAGCCCCATGTCATGGCTATACAATGCGATGAACTTATCTGCTCTACCTATTACTGGGAAAATTGTATAATCTTAAAACTCATCATGAACCCATATTTTATTTACTCCTCAATGGGTTAAAAATGTGACTTGATACAAAAAAACCGAAATGTTCCTGGTGATTGGGATGACTATACCTATAATATCTGCAATATCATTTTCCAGATACTTTTTTTAGTGTTGACCTGTGTTATTAGAATTGCATAAATAGTATGGAAAATTTCTACGATTTTAAGTAAGTTATTTTTTCAATAATTTTCTAAATTATATCCATAAAGCCCAAATTACAATTGGGCAATTGGGTTGCGCAAAAATTATCAGCTGATCACTGTCAGTACAACATGTTGCTGCCGTTATAATTACAATTCAGCGTAGGCAGCCACAATTTACAACCACCATCTAGTTTTGTTCTACTTGTGTATTTCAGCCTCTCATTTATTTGCTCACTCTCTTTGTCTCGCTCTCAAACTGAATGCAGCGCAGTGAATTTAGAAACAGGGCTAAATGAAACAGCACTGCAAACAGTGTTGATCACACACTGCTGCCGACTACGCGCTATTGTAATTTGGGCTTAACTTTTACTATATTGCAAGAACACCAATACAATAATAATCACTTTACCATCCCTACAATAAATAACAACATTGAGTAGGCATTCAATGGGAAGAACTTTAGCCGAAGGGTAAAATGGTGGGAATTTTAAAAGGGAATTTTTAAACTAAACAGAGGGATTTTTCTTAAAATTTATGTGGCATCACTGTGTCAGTTGCAAACTCATTTAGTAACAATATGTCGGCTCATAAAGTTGATAGTTGCTGTGTCTCTGAAATAAAACCAATTACTTCTCATTGGACTATAAATCCGTTTTTTCTGGAAGCTTTTACAAATAAAAAATCAAGTGAATTTTCTGGTCATGATACTGCCGGTAACCAGTTTAAATGGATACTGGAACTAACCATGAACGCACAATCTGGTTTTTGCATATTCATTCAATTGACGTCATCTTCTAAAAATCTGCATGCCTGGGTAAGCTGTTCCATTTTAAATAATAAAGGAGAAAAAGATTATACCCAAAACACTGATAGTAAGGAACTCTTTGTTGGTGAACTTTCCACCTATAGTATGGATTTTATTAAAAAAGATATATTAATGAGAAGACGAAATATAATGGTGCCCGAAAATGTTTTGACAATATTGTGTGAAATTTATACTAGCGAAAGTGTCACCAACACTACGAAAGTGCCAAGTTTATTAAAAGCAAACACTGAACAAAACATAATGGATGATTATAGCAAACTCTTTGAAACGGAAAAACTTTGCAAAGTAACGCTAAAACTAAGTGATGGCATTGAAATTCAAGCTTATAAGGCCATATTAGCGGCTCGTAGTAATGTCTTTGCTGCCATGTTTGAGCATGAAATGATGGAGAATGAAGAAAACTGTGTAACCATAACAGATGTTGACAGTAATGTATGTAGAGAAATGTTGCATTTTATTTATACTGGCAAAGTACCCAACATTGAATCTATGGTGGAGCAACTCTTAGCTGTGGCAGACAAGTACAATTTAAACGACCTGAAGATGATGTGTGAAAATTATCTTATCTCAAATGTTTCAATAGACTATGCAGATTCAATACTAACTCTAGCTTATCGCCATAGATTGGAAACTTTAAAAAAGCATATACAATATTTGATTACAAGTACCAGAGATTTTATAAATTCCAACGCATTTAAAGACATGTTAACTAAGTATCCTGATTTATATATAGTTTTGAGAAACGGTGATAATAAATAAAATAAGAAATTTATGATATTTAATTAAGTTTTATTATTATTCATTGTTTAATTAATATATATTTTTATTAAAATATTATGGTATTAAATATAAATTGGAAACTTTTTGAAAACAAAAATAATACTTTCACACTAAATAAATACTTTTTATTGCGTCTTATAAAATCTTCTTTTTTTTAACCCTAGAAAAGTCAACTAGAAGACCAAGGTAGATAAAGAAGGTAACTACATTTAAACAGTAAATTTTGTTATTGCGTCTTATTTGTTGTTTAATTAATCAAATGCCAAATTTCAAATCCTTGTATTGGGCTATGGGTAATTCAAGACCAATACT
The DNA here is from genome assembly GCA_951394005.1 of Protophormia terraenovae. Taxonomy (NCBI): domain Eukaryota; kingdom Metazoa; phylum Arthropoda; class Insecta; order Diptera; family Calliphoridae; genus Protophormia; species Protophormia terraenovae. Next base: position 34,744,102 of record OX596074.1, read on the forward strand.
AAAAACTAGATTTCCAAAGTATTTATTTGGGTTGAATTCACATTTCTTTTCTTGAAAAACATTTGAAATATTCGGCTGGGTTTGAACAATACGCTTCGCTTTTTTGTCACGTTGCACTATGATGATGGGGAAGCTCTATTTCCTATATCAAGTAGAAAAGGCACGCTGAAGACTGAATAAAGACATATTACAAAGTACTAACGATTATATATTGACTTCATCTTATGAGTTCTATAATAGAACAAAAGACTTGATTGCTATTTTGGACCAAATATGCTATATTTTATCACCCTAATGCAAGACTTACTGGGGCTGCTCTACATTTTTTGCACCGTGCTAGTCATTTATTTATTTATAATGTTCTACAGACGATAACGTTAATGAATTTAGGACAAAGATGAGTTAAATGTTTTGTCGATACATGTCTGAAAGAATTTGGGCCCGTAATAAATGATGTTATAAAATTACCTGTTTTGGAAAACGATTTTAAAATTTTTCCTATAAAAGTTTTTAATTGTTAATTCCTTGATGCCCATATACAAAACTAAATATTTCCTTCCTCCAGTGATTCTAGATAAAATCCCTCCGTTTAGTTCAAAAATTCCTTTTTTGTTAGAAATAAATTTCCCTCCATTTTTCCATTTTCGGTATTTTTTAAAAAAAATTAAAATTTTTGTAAAAAATGCATTGATATTTAAATAAATGTAGCTTTGGTTTGTAATTCTGTAAAAAATGTAAAGAAAAAACGAGAACACTGAAAATATCTATTCGGCAAATTAAGATTTCTATTTACCCTACATCACCATAGGTGGTTGGGGTATTATGTGTTTGTGAAGAAGTTGTAACGCAGAGAAAAAATCTTCGGACCCCCTTCTTAAAGTAATTTTGAATAATTTTAGCACAAATAAGTTTTATATAAGGGCAAATCCGTTTGCCGAATTTCATGTAGATCGGTCCATATCTGACCATAACTTCCATATAAACCACTCTTCAGAAAATCACTTTAAAGTGTATAAATCCGATACAAACGTTAGTATTATGTTAATATTTAACACAAGTATGTTGTATAATAGTAAAAATAAAATCATGTAGATTGGAATGGTGTAGGGTATGATATGGTCGGGCTTGACCGACTATATTTTTTTCTCTAAATTTAAATGAGTCAGTATGATAATATTACATATTTAGCTTTTGAGATAAATTTATACGTATTGAAAATTCCCTTTATTTTGAAAAAAAAATTAAATTCCCTCTCTTTTTCCCTTCGGCTAAAATTTACCTAAAAAATTCCCTCAAAACGGAAAATTCCCTCCATCTGGCACAGTGTTGCCAGAACTTTTCTAAGAAAAAGTGCTAAATGGCTATTAAAATAGTGCAATTTAGGAAAAATAAGTGCTAAATGATTGTTAAAAAGTGCAATTCTTTAGAAAAAGTGCTAAATTTTATATTAAGTAATTAGAGTAGACATGTTTCTTATTTATGCATATATTCACAATTTCTTTCTTAATTTGTATAGTTTACGCACATTATATTGCCCATATTATTAAGAGAACAAATCAACTCAAAATAACTTCTTATCTTTATACTTATGAACGTATTCTCATTATTTTTTGGACCACAAAAAATAATGAGAATAATAATAATATATATAATAATAAATTTATAGAAATATACACAGAAAAAATTATTACCATATATTTTTTATTTAACAAAGTTGTTTAATTTTGATTCAAAACTTAATAAATATATTTAAATAAGAATCAAAGTTTAGTAATATTTTTTACTCATTTAAATTTTTAATTCATTCAATCACCCACTTAATTGATTTAATACATTTTTTAATTGAGAATTTTTTTATGTTTTTAATTTTTAAAAATTTTTGTAATTGATATAATCATTTTTGTGAGAGGTGCAAATTTAAAAAAGCTGTAAGCACTGCGCATGAAGAACTGGAATATAAATTTAGCTTATAAAGATATTGGGTTCATCTCTTTAGATTTTATTCTATGTAAGAGATGGATTTACTTCTTTTATTTTTTCGTATGCTCTCCTTATAATCGGTATTTTTCTAAAACATTGTACACATTTGTCAAAGTTTTTGTCAAAGTTTTTAATTTTTTTCAAGTTTTTTTTTACTTTTGCTCTCCTTCATTCTTTAATTTTTCTGTTTAAAGAATTTTGACATTGTGGGCAGTAGTTTTACACAACAAAATAGAAGTCATTTTTGTTTTTGTAGATGTGCGAGTACTTTATTATTATACTATGGTATCACTCTATAATAGGGATGTCAATGACTAAAATTATGGTTGTATTTGTGAGAGTGAAAAAATACACTTAAAGAAAAGCTGGGTTTAATAAATATAACACGTCAGGTATACAGTTTTTTATTGATACATATAACTTATTTTTATGCATTTTCGCATTCCATAAAGTGAAAGTTATTAATATTGAAGTAAAAAATATAATCATCATTCCTACAACTTTATCTTAAACCATTTTTAAAAAAGAAATTGATTACCAAACAATTAATTTCCATAATTGTTTCCAGTGCATTTTGTACTCTTTGCACTCTCAGTAACGATTAAATGAAAGAGCGTAAGAATACGTGTGAACTCAGCCAGCACAATTTTGCAATGAAATTGACACCCCTACTCTATAAAAACTAAAAAACAGCATTGTCAAGTCAGTGCTTTTAGCACTGTTTTTAGAGCTTTTTAAAAATTTGGTCGCGAAAAAATATTGAGTCTGTGACACTTTTAATTAGTTTCAATTCAATTGCATAAGTTGTGCTATTGTATAATATTAATTTTATAGTTATGGATGTAAAACAATGCTATTCAGTAATAAATATTTCCTAGTGAAAAGTGAAAGTCTATAACTTTTTTGTTTATTATTTCAATCCCAAACAAACCTTATATAAGACAAATATTTGTGCTAAATTTTGTCCCCTACGTTGTCCCGTTCGTGCCCTGTCCTGCTTTCAACAGACAGACAGACGGACGGACATAGGTAGATCGACTCAGAATCTAACCAATACCCGGAAAATATATACTTTGTGGGGTTTTAAATGATTCCTTTCGACATGTTAAAACATGATTCCAAAATTCTCGCAGAAATCAAGTGATGTTCCTAAGTAGTTTATATGCCTAACACAATCAAATTATTGTGTTTTAGACAAAACTGAATCAATTATTTTTTTGTTCTGATCATTTTAACACATACTAAAAGAATAATATGTTTCATAGTAACATATTATTTCAATGAAATATTTATATGTAATATTTTAATGCGAGGGGTGACAATTATATGCTCGTCTTTATTGTTATCTCTCTTTCGAAATAATTTACTCATTAATGAAATCTTAAATGTGACGGACGTAAAGTGAAGAAAAACGTTTAAAAAGTTCACAAAATTTTATTAAAAAACTTTATTATTTTTTAATAACGAGATCCACGGAGTACTGACGAAGCAAATCATCAATGGCCAAATTTTAAATTGGAAATATTTTTCGGTAAGTACAATAAATATCAATAATTCAGTGCGGTCAAATATAATAATAATAGTAAAAAAATATATTTCTACAAATTTTCTTTTAGGTGTGTGAATGTGAAGATAAATTTTCTTGAACCAAATCGTTCAGTGAAGGCTGTGGTATTTGTTTTTTAATTATTTTCTATTCGCAAAATTTAAAAATAATAATAAATAAAAAATACATTTTAACCGTATGCGTAGTATTATGATTGAGGGTATTATAATATTTAATATAGGGATGTTATATTTATGCAGTATGGTTGTGTGTACTATCACATATAAATGTTGTGAGGTTCATATTATATTAATATTGGATAGGACAATATTATATTCACAAAAGGGTATAATAACTGATATGATTGAATGAACCTAAACATTAATGATAGTTACCGATTATGATTTGATCAACCATGTTTTTTCTTTGAGTGCACCCCATCTTTTTGATGGTAGGTATAAAAAGGAGACTATAATGGAAGTTTGAATTATTTCGGTAAGAATATTTTAGCGTTTTTGGTTATTTGGTCTATTTCAGTAACAGTATATTAGCGTAATCAGTATTCTCGGTAACGGTATTTCCAATTATTTTAACGATATTTTCGCAGTAACGGTGCTTTTTTGGGAAAATCTCCTTTTTGAAAGTTGACAACGCTATTAAAAAATGTGTGTTGTTTTTATTTTCGCACTCATTTTTTAAAACTATTGCACATAAAGTCTCGTGTAGACTGCAATTACAACAGTCTACACAAGAATATATAACATACACAATATTGTTGCATCTTTTTGTATTCACAATGAAAATACGTAGATGAAAAATATCATAGTAAATAAAGTGCTCGCACATCTACAAAAACAAAAAATAAAAAAACTAAAAAAAATTTTACATATGAATACAAAAACAATTTGACAGTACCGCGAGGTTTGAAAAAATGAAAAAATTTTAAAACACTGATCTTACGAGTATACTTTATAATTATACTCATAGTATAATAATAAAGTACTCGCATATCTACAAAAACAACAATTGCTTGTATTTTGTTAGTGTAAAACTACTGCCCACAATGCCAAAATGCTTTGTACGGAAAAATGAGAGAATGAAGGAGAGCAAGAGTAAAAAAACTCGAAAAAAATTTTACATATGAATACAACAGTACCGCGAGGTTTGCCAATGAAAAAATTGTAAAACAGCTGATCTTACGAGTATACTTTATAATTATACTATGATTATACTATGGAAAAATATATAGCTGCTTAAGTTGCACAACCTCTTTAAATTCATATTGGCTGTGTGTGTAAAAATGAGACACTCTCTTTCAGACAACAATTTTTAAAATTTTGTGCTGTGGCGATGAACCGTTTCGATCAATTCAAACAGTATTTTACGCCGCCATAACCAAAACACTAAATTTCAATAATCGCTCTCTGAAAGAGAGTCTCTCATTTTACACAAACACCCAATATGAATTCAAGGAGTTTGTGCAACTTAAGCAGCTATATAATTTTTTGTACGTATTTTCCCTGTGCGAAATAAAGACGAAAAATATTTTCTCAATTTTAAATTTTTTAGCACAATTTTAATGGACATATTTTTTTTAAATGTAGATTGACCATTAATAAAACAATTAAAAAAAAATATTTTTTAGTACACACAGAAAAAAATATTGATTGGAAAATGGTTACTATTATTAAAATTCAGCTATATAAATATAAAATGTATTATAAATATTAAAATTTTATTACTCCAATATATTTTCTTTCATTATAGATGAAGAATTATTAATATAAATGTATTAGAGTTCTTGTAATAATAAAATTAGATGTACAAACCAATTTGTATATTTTAAAATTATTTTCATTCAATTGATCAATATAACGAAATTAAATTCATGCCTCCAAACGAAATATTAGTGATTGGTATTAAAAATGTATTTGTTTTAAATAATTTAAACTTGAATCATATTTTCAGTTGCAATACCTAACAATTTGTATAAAAATTCAGTCATATTTAATAATAAAAATTTAATTTGGTGATCCCAACCGACAAAAAGATATATTAGTCAAATAAAAAGCTAAATAATTTAATTTGACATTTTTCAAAAAATAAATAAAATTTAGTTTAAATTTAAAAATACACATCATGTATATTTAAATTTTCTGCTGCTTTTGTTTAATTGGAATGTAAGTTCTGTATTATTTTCGCATAAGTGCGCTAGTGTATATTGTTTCAATCTGTACTTATTTTAGATATTTTCTATAAATTAATGGCTAATCGTCAACAGCTTCCATATTAATGCAATTATTTATTTGTCAGCGCTTTATCCTTTTTATTACTATTGATTAATGCGTACTGTAGCAAGGAAATCCTTTCTAATTATAAATTTGGTGTGTTTTGACCTTTCAATACCATGCATGGCTTTGTATGGTATTTTTGTACTATTTAAGGTTTTAAGTTCTTTTTCAGGTACACTATTCTCAGCTGTTCCTCTACTCATTCATCAAAGGAGTTTCTAAATTAAAAGCTTACATTTCTAAAGATGTTATTGCATCTTAATTGCCTATAGCTCCTGCTATAGAACTGCCCATATTAAAGCAAAGCTTCCGTGTAAAATTTCCTGCAATTCTAAGGTATAATATAGTTTAAATTGGATAATTATTAACTTTATAATCCTTTTTTAATTTCCCCCCTTTAGATATCAATTTTGAGTTCGTTGATTCGTTTATCTTCATTTGTCTTGTTATTTAGTTCGTTTATTCTGTGCCGCTGTTCAAAATCATCTAGCCGAATAACGTAAGAAGGATAGTCTGAACTTTAGATAAATAATGAAATTCACTGTTAAGTTTATAATATTGGAATTTAGTGCCATTACTTACATTCGAATTAAAATAAAAAAAATATTGAAGGAAAAAAATATGTTTTAATTGGATAAACCTAAAAGTATATACAATACTATGTATTCATTTTAGAAAGTAATACAAACGAATTATTTAGTTGTGTCCATCATAAAATACAGATATCCCAATTGAATTATGGGATAGTACACACAACCGACCAAATTCGATTGGCAAAAAATTCGGTTGCCGCAATGAATCTGTTTTCTCTGTGTACTATTAAAAATTCACATGCTTCCACACAAACAAACAAACTTCGTATATGTGTATTTTTTTACAGAAAATCTTTTAAGATAGTTCTATAGTCTCATAGTATTTTTTATAATACTAATATTTTAGTCTACACTTGAGATAATTCACTCAGAGAGCGAATTTGATACACTCTGTTACATAAAAGGCATAGAAAACAACTAGAAGTCAAACTCTTTTCATTTGCTCAGAAACAAAAATTACTCTCTTCACACGTATAAATTTGTTCTGTACAAAATTTTACTAACACATACAAAGAGTTAGGTTTTTTGACAATTGAGTTAGGTTTTTTGTGAGCAAGTTGGAGTTCTAGTTGTTTTCTATGGCTTAAGGCCCAACCAGTGAACAAAAAATCAGCGGAATTGCAAAAAATAAACTCGTATAAAATGAAGAAACCAATATCAGCCCGGATTTAAAGGGGGATTTGTATTCGGATTGCAAAAGTTTCGTGTTACATGTAAAATGATTTGGAGCTGGATGAACTTTGGTTTATTATGGCTATTTTATTAATTTTTGATAACATATTTGGAATATTATATATTGATCCAATCTTAGGATATATGTATGTATATATTTTGCAATATATTGCTAAATTATCGCGCTGCTTAAATTAAATGATATTACTTATATCGTTATTTTCATAAATTATGATATCATTTTCGAATGTACCTTTTAGAAAGCAACCTATATCATTTTAGAATTATAAATGATATCATTCTCGGGCTTCCGTATCACCGAAATGATATCATTACGATATCATTTGGTTTGTTTATAAATTATATTGGAACTTTTAATTTAAACTTAAATTATTAGAATTGGCATAATGATCATAGACGATATTGTCGTCGACGTTGTCTGCAGGAAATTTTGTAATTTGTCATCTATAAAGTGTTATTCAAGACAATTTTAGTAACAAAATCTTATAATTTGTCCTCAATTTGTATTACAATATTATAATATTATATTGAGGACTAGTTAGGTAACAATTACATGCATATTGCCGTGTTTCATACTTAATTGACGACAATATGAGCGACATTGTCCTAAATCTGTATTGTATAATATTTATTGAGGACAGTATAGCAAAAATTGCCAAAAATATATCAATTTACTTAGCTTTTTAAATAAAAACAACAACAATTGAATAGTATGTATAGTATAGTATGTATGTATGCGTATGTATGTATGTATGTATGTATGTATGTATGTATGTATGTATGTATGTATGTATGTATGTATGTATGTATGTATGTATGTATGTATGTATGTATGTCTGTATGTATGTAGTCGAAAAACGCGGGGGATTTATTTTTGAAAATGGGGATGAAAATTTGGTTTTGGGGATTAGGGGATTTGTTGGGGATAATTTTAAAGGCTTGGGGATTTTTTAAAGACTTTTGGGGATTTTTATTTTAATATAAAAAAATCTTCCTTTTTTACTTAAAAACAATAGAAAAAAAAACATATTTTTTCGCTGGGTATCAAGTTCTTATTAAGATATTTATACATATTTATTTATTTCAACAACAGTGCCCTGGCGACAATTAAAAATAACTGTAATACTGAATTCGTACTATAAACTCCAAAAAATTATTAAAATTTCTGTACGGAATGGCTATGAAAGTAATTTTTGAATAAATGATGTTCCATTATTGTTATTGTAATAGTAAACAAGAGTTGAAATAATTTGATCTTCAGTCTTCAACAAGTAGTTATTTAAAAGTTGAAAGAAGGAAGTGTATCAAAATTGATTCAATTTGGATATTCATATTTTCATACCTTTGAATATTAATTAAAAATGTAATTTTTGGTCATTGCATTAACTATAAAATTATTTAAAAATTTACATAAAATCTTATTTTTTGAAATTTTTATGAAATTTCCTTTTATATTATTGACTATTTGGAAAAAATGTATTGAAGTACAAAGAAGACGTAATGTAGTATATACTAATTTCTAAAATTAAGGTATTATTTAAGTGGGGATTTTTGGGGATATAATTAATAGCTATTTGGGGATTTTTGGGGATGAAAACTCGCTATTTGGGGATATGACTCGAAAAAAATCTGAGAACCCTGACACCTGTGGTGAAGGGTATAAAAAGAAAAAAATTCAATTAGAGTGTATAAAACTAACTAAACAGATAAAAATAAAAAGCTTTTACTGAAAAGTAATAATTTATACAAGTGAAAATTTCGATATTGGTAAGTACAAATGTCATCAAGGACTTTACGTAGACAAATTGCGCGCACTAAACACAATTTCTTAAAAAGAAAGTAATAAACATAATAATGAAACAAAAAGGTCTGACGAAGATGTTGCTGAAATTAGTGGAAATATTGTTGCAATTAGTATTCCGCCAAAACTAGTTTTGGTCACACAACTAAAGGATTTAATTCAAGAACAACATGTTAGTCGCAAATTAGGAGATGACTTACTGAAAACACTACATGATATTGGTGTAGCTGTGCCAAGCACTTCAAAACAGCATTTCAAACCATTTATTCTTCAAACGGTTAATCCCGGCGAATATCATAATTTTGGGCTAAAGAACCAATTAAACAAATTAAAACCTGAAACTTTACTTGACGTTAATGTAATTGAAACGGATATAGGAATAGATGGAATGCCAATTTTCAAGAGTAGTTCTGTAGAATTATGGCCCATTTTAGGAAAGCTATAGAACATGTAACAGTGTAATCCACTATTCTAGGAGAACGACGTACTGATCTGATGTTTAGAAATATAATTTGTCCTAATCATCACTCAGCGATATTTAGAAATAGTCTTACTGAGTTAGAAAATGCTGTGGTCTATATGGTCAGCCAATAAAAGATTTGGACAAAATATTTAGCAGGAATATAATAAATGCCTACAATTATAATGGATTTAAGGGCAAAAAATCCTTGAAAAAATAATGTAATATTTTAAACGCTCTTTAGGTAAGGAATACAACAAATTAGAGAAGAAGGTATGTAAATAATAAAAAAATTTTTATTTCTTTTACAGACTCTACTAAAATCGAGGGAGAATCATATGAGAATTTCAAAAAACAACTTCGTGCATCATTGCATCGTTTGAAGAACACAATATACAGAGCAAATTCCAGAAAAGAAAACAAAAAATAGAAATGTGTCGGAGAAGTTGAGGAACATCTAGAAGAGTAAAACATTATTTTACTTTGATTACTAAGAATTTATTATGTTTTATAAAAATAATACAATAATTTTACTAATTTAACTATCTTTCATTCATTTTCTTATTTTTGTTTTAAATTTCATTTCAATTTTAACTTAAATTATAGTTTCTTTATAAAATAATTTTGAAAATATTATATAAATAATAAACCTAACAAAAAAAAAAAAAACATTTTATTTTTCTAACATTTTGTAGTTTTTAGTTAATATGGTCATCAACGACAACGACGCATAAATGTCGTTTACATATTCATATTGACGATGTAATAATTCAATTGTCCTTCGTAAAATCGTCGATAATAATTTGCACGATATTGTTACTAACAATGTCGTTAACGATTTAGCGGACATTTGTATGAAAAAGTCGTCAACGATTTGTATAGGCTGTCGTCAATATGTCGTCAAGCATTTACTATGGGACTTGTACGCGTCGTGGTTGTTGTCTGGAAGACATGGCCAACTGGGTATAGCAAGAACACCAACACAATAATAATCACTTTACCATCCCTGCAATAAATAACAACATTGTGTAGGCATTAAATGGGAAGAACTTATAACCTTTTTGAGGGAATTTTAAAGGTAAATTTTTTTAGGGAAAAACGGAGGGAATTTTAAAAGGGAATTTTTAAACTAAACAGAGGGATTTTTCTTAAAATTTATTTGGCATCACTGTATCAGTTGCAAACTCATTTAGTAACAATATGTCGGCTCATAAAGTTGATAGTTGCGGTGTCTCTGAAATAAAACCAATTACTTCTCAATGGAATATAAAGCCATTTTTTATTGAACCTTTTATAAATACAAAATCATGTGAATTTTCTGGTCATGATACTGCCGGTAACCAGTTTAAATGGATACTGGAACTAACCATGAACGCACAATCTGATTTTTGCATATTCATTCAATTGACGTCATCTTCTAAAAATCTGCATGCCTGGGTAAGCTGTTCCATTTTAAATAATAAAGGAGAAAAAGATTATACCCAAAACACTGATAGTAAGGAACTCTTTGTTGGTGAACTTTCCACCTATAGTATGGATTTTATTAAAAAAGATATATTAATGAAAAGACGCATTATAATGGTGCCCGAAAATGTTTTGACAATATTGTGTGAAATTTATACTAGCGAAAGTGTCACCAACACTACGAAATTTCCAAGTTTATTAAAAGCAAACACTGAACAAAACATAATGGATGATTATAGCAAACTCTTTGAAACGGAAAAACTTTGCAAAGTAACGCTAAAACTAAGTGATGGCATTGAAATTCAAGCTTATAAGGCCATATTAGCGGCTCGTAGTAATGTCTTTGCTGCCATGTTTGAGCATGAAATGATGGAGAATGAAGAAAACTGTGTAACCATAACAGATATTGACAGTAATGTATGTAGAGAAATGTTGCATTTTATTTATACTGGCAAAGTACCCAACATTAAATCTATGGTGGAGCAACTCTTAGCTGTGGCAGACAAGTACAATTTAAACGACCTGAAAATGATGTGTGAAAATTATCTTATCTCAATTGTTTCAATAGACTATGCAGATGCAATACTAAATCTAGCTTATCGCTATAGATTGGAATCTTTAAAAAAGCAAATACAATATTTGATTACAAGTACCAGAGATTTTATAAATTCCAACGCATTTAAAGACATGTTAACTAAGTATCCTGATTTATATATAGTTTTGAGAAACGGTGATAATAAATAAAATAAGAAATTTATGATATTTAATTAAGTTTTATTATTATTCATTGTTTAATTAATATATATTTTTATTAAAATATTATGGTATTAAATATAAATTGGAAACTTTTTTGAAAACAAAAATAATACTTTCACACTAAATAAATACTTTTTATTGCGTCTTATAAAATCTTCTTTTTTTTTAACCCTAGAAAAGTCAACTAGAAGACCAAGGTAGATAAAGAAGGTAACTACATTTAAACAGTAAATTTTGTTATTGCGTCTTATTTGTTGTTTAATTAATCAAATGCCAAATTTCAAATCCTTGTATTGGGCTATGGGTAATTCAAGACCAATACTAAAAACTAGATTTCCAAAGTATTTATTTGGGTTGAATTCACATTTCTTTTCTTGAAAAACATTTGAAATATTCGGCTGGGTTTGAACAATACGCTTCGTTCTTGATTATAAGAATTTTTGACTTCATGCCTTTCTATTTTCTTCATATCCACTAAATATGTTCTCTGCAGAACCTCTGTTTAAATTTATTAAAAAAAAAAAAAAAAAACGACAGAAAAAAGGTAGGCCGACTATATGATACTCTACATAGTGTATGAGCATACAATTTCGGAAAGGGAACTTATATTAGACCTGTGGCCAATTATAGACCGACACATTTACTGAATGTGAAATAGTAACATCTAGATTGTATGCACTTTAGAGCGATTCTCGGAAGTGGGTTTATATGGGAGCTATGGTAAATTATGGATCGATTCCCATTAAATATGGCAATGTTGTTTCTAGTTACATAAAACTTATTTCAGTTCATTAACTTAATACTAACATTTGTATGGGATTTATGCATGTTAAAGTGATTGTCGGAAGAAGGGTTTTATGGGAGCTAAGGCCAATTCCGGGGAGACATTTGTATGGGGCTTAGGTGAAATAATAATCCTATCATAACCAATTACAACGCTTCGTCATTGTATCATAAAAGTCCCCTGTGGCATATATCATTGAAATATCTTCAAAATTGCGACCTGAACTTTGTACATAGCAAGCCAACTAGACGGACGGACCTACCAACTACGGTGGTGTAGGGTATGCATTTGATTTCTATATTTATATTTTTTACTTAATTTTAATTTTTTACTAAATTCATTTTAAATGCTTGTGCATTTTTCAGATGCATTTTTCAAAATGTTAAAATTAAATTGTTAAACCAATTTTTAATAAATATTTAAACAATAGTATAAATTTCACTTTTAAGTAAAAACTTCTGTAAATTTTTAGTTTGTATAGTAATACTATAGTAATTTTTGATATTTATCTTTCATATATTGTAATTCCCCTTATTACAAATATCTCAAATTTACATACTAACATATATACATTCATACATGTATGCACATACAAGCTTTATAAATGACTCACATTTTGTTGCCATGAAAACCTTCTGACAGTAATTTTATTCTCTCAAATCGTGCTACCGTACAAAATTTCAAAAATTTGATTTTTTTCGTTTTGGTTAATTTATTTTAAACAAAAATGGTCGAAAATGGTGTTTATACTTCCGATATATGTAATTTAATCTCTTTTAGAAGAGATATATTGGACATTTAAATTTTTTTATTTTGAAATTATATTTGAAATTTTCTCTATGCTAAATAATAGCCATCTTTTAAAAGGTCTAAAAATTTCCAAATTAAGGTCGCATCTCATTGTTGTTGAAAGACTAGTAGCGTTAAAATTTTCAATAAACACAAAAATGTATGCACTATTTTCAATAAAAAGAAAATCAATTTCGATAATTAACAAAAATTCTTAAATCCCACTGTATGTTGCTATATCTGGCAACACTGATAGAAACAAAGAAAATACCAATGCACATTATTTCGTATCTATACTATAAAAAACAATAAAATTTCACTAATGTAGACTGAATTTGTAAGTATTATTGCAACTTTAACCCAGGAAAGACTTCGTTAGTCGTTTCGACTAATAATGCTATTTTCGGTAATATCTGTTTATTGGTTGCACATTTTTTATTGCGAATTTTTATATAACACCAGCCGTATTAAGAAATTGCTCAGAGCAGTCTGGAGGTGGTATATTGAACAATCTTGTTATATGACGTACTTAGTGTGACTTTTTGAACTCTAAGCGATAAAGTAATTTAGTAATTATTGTAATGAAGTGTAATTAATATTTATTCTTATAGTGTGAAATATATTTTTTGAGGAAAACTAAATGTGACTTGCAGAAGTAATTTTAGAAATATATAAATACATTTACATACATATATAAATGTATATATATATATATATATATATATATATATATATATATATATATATATATATATATATATATATATATATATATATATATATATATTTATATATATATATATATTTATATATATATATATATATATATATATATATATTTATATATCTTATTTATTTGTTTGTTTATTTATTTATTTGTTTGTTTATTTATTTATTTATTTATTTATGATATTCTACAGACGATAACTTTAATGAATTTAGGGCAAAGATGAGTTTAGATTTTTTGTCGATACATGTCTGAAAGTATTGCTAATTTTGAGCTCGTAATAAATGTTTTTGGAAAACGATTTTAAGATTTTTCCATAAACAAAATTAAATATTTCTTTTGTCCAGAGATGCCAGATAAAATCCCTCCATTTAGTTCAAAAATTCCCTTTTTCTTAGAAATAAATTTTCCTCCATTTTTCCATTTTAGGTATTTTTTAGCAAAAATTAAAATTTTTATAAAAAATGCATTGATATTTACATAAATTTAATTTTGGTTTGTAATTCTGTAAAAAATGTACAAAAAAATATAAAAATGTTGTAACGCAGAGAAAATATCTTCGGACCTTCTTCTTAAAGTATCCCGTTCAACTCAGATTCACTTTCTGAGTCGATTTATCGACATCCGTCCGTCCGTCTGGCTGGCTGTCTAAATTGCCCAAAGTACAGGTCGCAAATTTTAAGATAATTCTATGAAATTTAGTACATACTACTTTTTTAACACAAGAACGAAGTCTATTGAATTAGGTTATAATCGGCCCATTATTTCAACTTATTCCCATACAAATATCCTCCCGGAATAGAGTTTTAACACTTATAAATGCCTTAAAAATGGGAATATTTTAATAAATAATTTTAGCACAAATAAGTTTTATATAAGTGCAAATCCGTTTGCCGAATTTCATAAACTCTCTCCGAAAATCACTTTAAAGTGTATAAATCCCATACAAACGTTAGTATTATGATAATATTTAACACAAGTATGTTGTAAATATAATAGTAAAAATAAAATCATGTAGATTGGAATGGTGTAGGGTATCGTATGGTCGGACTTGACCGACTATATCTTCTTCGCTCAATTTAAATGAGTCAGTATGATAATATTACATGTTTTGCTTATTTATTATTATTTTTTGAGATAAATTTATACGTATTAAAAATTCCCTTTATTTTGAAAAAATTAAATTCCCTCCTTTTTTCCCTTCGGCCAAAAATTACATAAAATTTCCCTCAAAAAGGGAAATTTCCCTCCATCTGACATCATTGCTATAGTCCATACTTATCAGTAGATCACACGAAATTAATTTAAAATGAATTTGAAAAAAATTAATAATTAATTTTTTGTCTTAACGTATGCATTATTTCACATTTATAAATCTAATTTTTTTTTCAAACTAAAAAGCACCCTTTGCTTTTAAAAAATAAACAACAACAATTCCATATTTATTTATTTTTGTATGTGTGTATATACAAACTGACTGCGTATACAAAGAATAACAAAAACAATGTTATTTATTATATTACTGCTGTTCCTAACTAAACCACTTGTCTTATATGCAACGAGATAAGAAAATAGACGAGCTTGACCGACTACATCTATGTTACCCTATACCTTCTCGATCCACATAATTTTGTTTTTACTTATACATAGACAACTTACTTGTATTAAATATTAACATAACACTAACAATTGAATGGGATTTATGCACGTTAGTAATTTTCGGGAGAGGAGTTCATATGGGAGCTATAGTCAGTTATGGATAGATCATCTTCATGAAATTTGGCAAACAGATTTTTGCTGATATAAAACTTATTTTTACAGACGGACCGACATCGTTAAATCGACTCAAAAAGTGATTCTGAGTCGTAGGGTATAAAAACGCCATGAATAGCCATTACTATGATTAATATCAGTGTTGCCAGTTTAGCCTATTTAATGCTAAATCTAGCCTTTTTATTTTGCTTTTAGCTTCTAGCTTTTTTATTCTTAACATTGCCTTAAAAAGGCTAAAAATTTTGTTTTGCCCGATATCTCAGTTATTATGAATCGCTTTAATTAATTTCTTCAAACTAAAAATTCAGAAAAAAATGTTTGAGCCTTCTTTGCAAAAATGAAGTCCCTAGTATATACAGAGGCTCCAGAAACTGGAAAACCGGTTCTAAAAACCGTTTTTAAGCATATTTCCGCCATTTATAAACATATCTCCGCCATATATAGCAAAATTCTCGAAAGCTTTTCCGATTGTTTGATATATTTATTGTGTATGTCATTAATCGGTGGGCTTCATGATCCTATCGTCATCGCTACTTACAAGGATCCCGAAAATATAAACTTTTTTGCTCCCCGACGAAAATTGTTGAAATTACAAACGGAAAAACCCTTTACACCTGTGGTGAAGGTTATAAAAATGTTGGCTAAATACATATTGGAAACTCTATTTTGTGCTAATTTATAGTATTTTAACAATCAGTAACAAAGTATACCTTAATTTTACTAAACTATACCTTAATAAATTAATTTCTAATTTGATTTAATTCTTTAAAAAATTTTTAGACTGAAATTTGGTAGCAAATATAAATTTTTAAATCCCATAACTGAAAGAGACATTTATATTGAGTTTGATATCACTCATAGTATAATTATAAAGTATACTCGTAAGAACAGCTGTTTTAAAAATTTTTCGTTGGCAAACCTCGCGGTACTGTCAAATTGTTTTGTATTCGCATGTAAAATTTTTTTCGAGTTTTTTTTTTTACTTTTGCTCTCCTTCATTCTTTAATTTTTCCGTTCAAAGCATTTTGACATTGTGGGCAGTAGTTTTACACAACACACCATCAAAAAGATGGGGGGTATATTGATTTTGTCATTCCGTGTGTAACATGTCGAAGGAATCATCTAAGACCCCACAAAGTATATATTTTCTGGGTCCTGGTTAGATTCTGAGTCGATCTAGCTATGTCCGTCCGTCTGTCCGTCTGTTGAAAGCAGGATAGAGCTCGAACGGGGCAACGTAGGAGGCGAAATTTGGCACAAATATTTATCTTATATAAGGTTTGTTTGACATTGAAAATGGGCAAAATTGGTTAGTAAACAAAAAAGTTATGGGCTCAAAACTAGAAACACAGGGTGTCCGTTAAATACTTTTCTGCTGATATTTCTTCAATAAAAGCACGTACGATAACGAATTTTTGTTTGTGAACCGATTTTGCCCATTTTCAATCCCAAACAAACCTTATATAAGACAAATATTTGTGCCAAATTTCGTCTCCCTACGTTGCTCCGTTCGAGCGCTATCCTGCTTTCAACAGACGGACAGACGGACAGACGAACGGACATAGCTAGATCGACTCAGAATCTAACCAGGACCCAGAATATATATACTTTGTGGGGTCTTAGATGATTCCTTCAACACGCCTATTTTTGTTTCCGACTTTACATTGGTCCTTGAACTATTTGAACACAATTTCAAAGATTTTCACCTTATATGGGAGGTGGGCGGTAAAGTGGGCGGACCACGACCATTTTTGGTTTCCGAGTTTATGTCGACCCACGAACTATACGTACAAAATTTCGTTGTCGTACGTGCTTTTATTGAAGAAATATCAGCAGAAAACTATTTAACGGACACCCTGTGTTTCTAGTTTTTAGCCCATAACTTTTTTGTTTATTAACCGATTTTGCCCATTTTCAATACCAAACAAACCTTATATAAACATTTGTGCCAAATTTCGTCTGCCTACGTTGCTCCGTTCGAGCTCCTTCCTGCTTTCAACAGGCGGACAGACAGACGGACATAGCTAGATCGACTCAGAATCTAACCAGGACCCAGAAAATATATACTTTGTGGGGTCTTAGATGATTCCTCCGACATGTTACACACGGAATGACAAAATCAATATACCCCTCATCTTTTTGATGGTGGGTATAAAAACAGCGCTGTCAAGTCAATGCTTTTAGCATTGTTTTTAGAGCTTTTTAAAAATTTGGACGCGAAAAAATATTGAGTCAGTGAAACTTTTAATTAGTTTCAATTCAATTTCATAAGTTGTATATCGTATAATATTAATTTTATAGTTATGGATGTAAAACAATGCTATTCAGTAATAAATATTTCTTAAGAGTTTTAAGTAAAATAACTTATGGCGTAATTTTTTTTTTTTTTTTGCTTTAAAGTGAAAAGCTATTGTTGCAACAATGTTTCTAGTTTTAAGCCCATAACTTGTTTATTAACCGATTTTGCCAATTTTCAATCCCAAACGAACCTTATATAAGAAAAATATTTATGCTAAATTTCGTCTCTCTACGTTATCCTGTTCGAACCCTATCCTGCTTTCAACAGACAGATAGACGGACGGACATAGCTAGATCGACTCAAAATCTAACCAATACACGGAAAATATATAGTTTGTGGGGTCTTAAATGATTCCTTCGTTATGTTATACACTGAATGACGAAATCCCCATCTATTTGGAGACGATAATGGAAATTTGAATTATTTCGATTAGAATATTTTAGCGTTTTCGGTAATTTGGTCTACAGCGGCCGAAATAAATATAAGTTAACTTTTTAAAATTTTGGTTTTTAACAAGGAAGCGGGTATATACAATATTTTTTAATTCGGTATAATACTGTGGCGAATTCTGTAACATACCGTTATATTTTTTTTTATAATTTAGTATTCAAGCATAAGAAAATTACCATTTTTCCAGTTCTTGTTTAGTTTTAGAGCGAAATAAATATAAGTTCACTTTAGATAAAAGTGGTTTTTACTTTACTAAGTTAACTTTTTAAAATTTTGGTTTTTAACAAGGAAGCGGGTATATACAATATTTTTTAATTCGGTATAATACTGTGGCGAATTCTGTAACATACCGTTATATTTTTTTTTATAATTTAGTATTCAAGCATAAGAAAATTACCATTTTTCCAGTTCTTGTTTAGTTTTAGAGCGAAATAAAAATAAGTTCACTTTAGATAAAAGTGGTTTTTACTTGGTTGATAAAAAGAAAAAGTATTATAAAATTATTTCTTAATTATCTGTCAACATGTTAACGTTCTTTTAGTTTCTATAGTTTGTATTAAAATTCTTTTCCTTAAACGTTTTTCTCAAATAAATAGTGGAAAGCCGTTGTCCGCAGAAAAACCAGGAAAAAATTAGATTTTTAACGATTAAACACGTTCCAACTGCGCTATCACTAAAATAAAAGCAGATCCATTTATGTTGAGTATAATTTTTTGAAATTAAAATAAAATTCTACCACTAAAAACAGTTTCGGTCGAGATCCAATGCTGTCTCTGCACCAAAAAGGGATATTATTCGATTAAAGCACTCTTCAGTTATAATCTGGACGCACTCTACTTTGAATTGCAGCGCCTCTGGTGGTAGAAGTAGAAAACTTTTGAAGCATGTTATATACCACAGATATACCGTTATATGTCAAAAATTTCATTCGATTCTATTGAGGTTTAAGGAAAATACACGCGATGGAACTTGAAACTCGTACAAAAATTCTGCACAAATTTAATGAAAATCCGACTTTGTCTCGTGCTAAGTTAGCAAAATCGCCTAAAATTGCAAAAAGTACAGTGTGTAGTGTTTTAAAAAGATATGAGGAAACCTTGACTATAGAAAGAAAAAAGAGAAATGTAAAAAAGACATGTATAAGAAACAAAAAATTGGAGACTATAGTACTAAGGTCAGTCAAAAATAATCCTGGATTATCTGACGCTGATCGTGGTAAAAAATTTAAAACCAGCAGAAGTACTATAATTCGCGTAAATGCTAGATTAAAAGCATATCGAACTATTAAATACCCAAACAGAACAGAAAAGCAAGAATCAGTAGCAAAAAAAAAAAACGTACTAGATTATTATACAGTAATATATTAATCAAATTTAGCGGTTGCATCGTAATGGACGACGAAACATACGTGAAAGCCGATTTTAAGCAAATACCAGGCAAAAAATTTTATGTTTCATCCAACCGTGGAAAGGTAGCCGATATATTTAAGTACACGAAAATGGATAAATGTGGTAAAAAGTTTCTGATTTGGCAAGCAATTTGCAACTGCGGGTTGAAGAGCAAGGCTTTTGTCACATCCTCTTCAATGACGTCAGAAATTTATACAAAGGAATGTTTACAAAAACGACTGTTGCCTTTCATTAGGTTTCATAAGTCGCCGACTAAGTTCTGGCCGGACCTAGCATCTTGTCGCTATTCCAATACCACGATAAAGTGGTACCAAGATAATAACATCGATTTTGTACCCAAGTGGCTTAACCCACCAAATTGTCCACAACTTCGCCCAATTGAAAAATGTTGGGCTATTGTTAAATCTAAATTGAAGAAGAGTGCCAAGGTTATTAAAAATGAGGATTCTATGAGAACAGCTTGGTATAAATATGCTGCTTTAGTTCAAAGGAAAGTTGTGCAGAATTTAATGCGAAGCATAAAAAAAACATGCAAGAAATTTCATTCGAAATAAAGAAATTAAATTTTTTTTTTAATTATAATTTTAAACAATAATAGACAAAATTTCATTTTTGATACAAAACATTTAATTCTGTTGTTTGAATCAAAAGTTTTAACAGTTTTTTGCGTCCAGATTATAACTGAACAGTGCTTTATTCTTAAATTTGGGTCTTAAATTAAGAGTTAGTTTTGATTTCCAATAATGATTAGACGATTTTAACAGGTTTTTTAGAGCTCAGAACACCTCACTTTTTAAAAACTAATGGCGTACCGCTTTAACATAAGATCACAAAAATAGGCCTTTGAGTTAGTCAAAAAAATTACAAGAATTACGGAAAAATAAAGAAAGAAATAGTTTTTCGTGACGAAACGAAGTATAATTTGAATGTACCCATGAAACCCAGAATTGTTAACGTTAAGAAAAGGAGTTAGTATGAGCTGAAATTTTTGGGGAGCTGCATTCATGATATTGACTGAATTTTCTTTCCAAAGGAAAGCTTACAATGGCATAGATTTGAATCAGAAGGTATTCCAAAAATAATGTGGAAATGCTAAAAACATTGTTATTTGAAAACATATAAAATTAAATGGGTTTTAACCTAATTTTTTTAGAAGGACAATGCAGTCATTCACAAATCCTGACAATTTAGGGAGTAAGTTTCTCTAAAATCATTAACATTTTGTGATTCTTAGCCCGTAACGTTACGGAAAACTTATTGGAAATCTCTGCGTGCAAATTGAATGCCAATAGTAAACGATATGAAGCTGTAAAAACAATAAATATGCAGTAGTAACGGTGTGGTTTAAAATTCTTTTAAAAACTTTGGAATACTTGGTAAACTCAATTCAATTCAACATTTTTGACATCATAAAATGTAAGAGATGAAGTAAATTAAAAATTTTTAAGAATAATAATAATAATTGATATTTTTGTAAGCCTTTGTTTAGTGAACTTATCTTTATTTCGCAACTCGTTTTATCATTCTTGAAATTTTTTTGCTTAAAATATTTTAACAAAATTATTTTTAAGTTTTTTTTAGAGTAAATATTGTTAAAAATATAAAACAAAGAAAAAAATTAAAATCAAAAATTCAACAACTGATTTTTGCTGAATTTTGTTGGTGAACTTATATTTATTTCGGCCGCTGTATTTCAGTAACAGTATATAAGCTTAATCGATATTCTCGGTAACGGTATTTCCAATTATTTTAACGATATTTTAGCAGTAATAGTAGTCAACATTGGAAAATATCACATTGCTTTTTTGAGAAAATCCCCTTTTTGAAAATTGACAACGCTGCTAAAAAATGTGTGTTGTTTTTATTTTCGCACTCATTTACTATTAAGATATCGTAAACAACTAAATCTCTTTGTTACATATAATGAACCACTTCATTGTACGTGGGTCATGAAGAAGTTTCCTACTGATACATATTTGCCATATGAATGAAATGATTTTTATGGTACCGATGGGGTTGGTAATAATTTTATTTAGAAATTTAAATTATTTCCTGAAAGAAAAGTTGTGTTTATCAAGCGAATATTGCTACTCAAAAAGTTTGTCTCTTGTAATGCCAAGTTTTTATTCTCCATATTAAACGCAAAAGGAGAGAAAGTAGAATGTAAAGAAGATAAAACTTATTTTAATGAAAATGGTGAGATGATTTCGTGGACAATGGATCTGATTTCTTTTAAAGAATTCGAGGAAAAGAAAGACGAACTGTTGCCCAATAATGTATTGACAATATTATGTGAAATTTACAAGGTTTATTTCCTACTGGCAACAAACGTAAAATAAGTGATGATTTTGGATTACTATACGAAAAGAAAACACTTTCGGATGTAACAATAAAATTGAAAGATGGTAAAAAATTTTATGCTCATAAAGCTGTATTGGCGGCCGGCAGTGATGTCTTTGCAGCAATGTTTGAAAATGAAATGAAAGAAAATACAGAGAACTGTGTCACCCTAGAAGACTTTGAGAGTGACGTGTGTGAAGAAATGTTGCGTTTTATTTACACCGGAAAAGTATCAAAATTAGATGATATGTTTTATTCACTTCTAAATGTGTCTGAAAAGTATAATTTGGAAGAGCTGAAATTCATATGCGCCAATAAGTTATATTCCAAACTCTCAATGGTAAATGGATATCAAACACTTTGTATAGCTGATCGTTATAGGTTGGATTACTTGAAAGAATTAACAATAAATTTTATAAATGCGAATGCAATTGATTTTATGAACTCGTGAAAAGTATCCAGAATTAATGAAATCATTATATAAGGCAAAATGAATTACATACTATTCACGGGATCATTGGAAGTTTCTGGAGACAAAAATTTAGTTATTAAATTTTGCATTGTAATTATTACTGATTGTAAAATTTTATTGTCAACAGTTTATAAAATACATTTATGTAAGCGTTTATAAAAATGAAAAAATTTCTTAAAATTACTTCATTTAAAAAATATATTTTATACAAATCTTTAAAAGAAAACTATATTTAATTAGAATTTCTAGAAATTCTTATTTACATCACTGCCAGTCCTAAACGATTTTTATATCCCACAACACACAGAGGGGTCAAACGCAAATTTTTAAGCTTTCAGAAAAATCGTCTTGTGGTCACCCTATGATAACTCAATATAAGTTACAGGGTGTCAAATTTGACTACCACGAGTATGAACAAGTTTAAAAAAATCATAACTTCTACAAATGATACAGTCCGATTTTAAAGATTTCTATAAAGTGTGTTTAGGTTTGAACGAAACCGAAATGGATAAGGCACCACGAATGCTGATGAAGTGTGTAGCGGCACAGAAAATACGTATTCCATTCTGCTGGTGTCTAATTACAGTCCACAAACTCTGCTTTGGTACCGCCAAACAGAGACAACAAGGCAATTTACGATTGCACACTTGTTTATGGTCCTTCAAACCGGATGTCGGCTTACGACATTATGTAACCACATATTTAACAGCGTTTACGACGCTAGGTCAAACTCTTTTTTACTTGCCCCAAACGCCTGGCGCTGCTGAGTCCCTCAAAATTGCACCCAGTGCAAGGGGGGCGACATGTTTAGGTTTCAACGAAACCGAAATGGATAAGACACCACGAATGCTGATGAAGTGTGTAGTGGCATAGAAAATACGTATTCCATTCTGCTGGTGTCTAATTACAGTCCACAAACTCTGCTTTAGTACCGCCAAACAGAGACAACAAGGCAATTTAATTTATATTTGCACCATACATCAGGCATTGGTCGAAAATGGTCAATTTTGGAAAAAGGTTAAATTTTTATCGATTAATAAAAAAAAAGTCACACGAGCTTTTTTAAATTTATTAACGGTATTTAATCGACAAATATATTTAGAACTATTTGACACTAAACTGCTTCCCGCCCGAATTATTACTAATATTATCTCGTTCAACAACTAAAACGCAGTGATGTCAGATGGAGCGAATTTTCCCTTTTTGGGGGAATTTTTAAGGCAAATTTTAGCTGAAGGGGAAAAGGGAGGGAATTTTAATTTTAAATAAAGGGAATTTTTAATACGTATAAATTTATCTCAAAAAAACGACAATAATTCTAAATAAATAAGCAAAAAATGCAATATTATCATATATACTCATTTAGAAATAGAAATCTTAAATAGCCGAATGGATATTTTCAGTGTTCTCGTTCTTTGTTTAAAATATTTTTGTATATTTATACCCTACCCCAACATAGGTGGTTGGGGTATAATGCGTTTGTGCTGATGTTTGTAACGCACAGAAATAATCGGACCCCCACCTTAAAGTATACCGTATTTAACGATGTCCGTCCGTCCGTCTGGCTGGCTGTCTGTCTGTCCATGTAAACCTTGTGAACAATGTACAGGTCGCAATTTTTAAGACAGCTTGATGAAATTTGGCACAGATAATTATTTTATTAGGACGAAGCCTATTGAAATTGGTTATGATCGGTCCATTATTTCACCTAGCCCCCATACAAATGTTCTCCCGGAATAGGGGTTTAACAATCATAAATGCCGTAAATATAGCAATATTTAAGGAGTTTTGTATAAGTTTTTATCTTTGTGCCAAATTTCATCATGATCGGTCCATAATTGACCATAGCTCCCATATAAGCCCCTCTTCCGAAAATCACTTTAACGTGCATAAATTCCATACGAATCATAGTATCAAGTTAATATTCAACACAAATAAGTTTTATATAAGTAGGAACAACATTGCCAAAATTAATGGGAATCGGTCCATAATTTACCATAGCTCCCATATAAACCCACTTCCGGGAATCACCCTAAAAGGCAAAAAATCATATAGAAGTTAGTAAAAATGCATTATTCTGTATTTATATATTTACTTAATTTTACATTTACTAAAAGTGTTGGTTTACAATTAGACATAGGCCTAATGGTGTAGGGTATCATATGGTCGGTCTTGACCGACTATAGTTTCTCTCGTTTTTATTGAATTACAAACAAAAACTACATTTATGTAAATTTCAATGAATTTTTTATTAAAAGTTTCCAGTTTTTGTTAAAAATAACGATTTTATGGAGGAGGGAAAAATGGAGGGAATATTTTTTCTAAAAAAATGAAAAAAAGGCAATTTTTCAACTAAACAGAGGGATTTTTTTAAATTTTATCTGGCATCACTGCCAAAACGTGCCAATATAATTGTGTGTTAAGTATACTCACATATGGAAATAATGTAAACCAATGAATTTGGTAAGAGTCATAGACTAACTAGACGCGCTACTGAGAGTAAGACAAATTACTCTCTTCACATATATGGGTGTTGTGTAAATTCAACATAGCTGAGAGAATTCACCATTAAAATTTTGACAAGTAATTGTAAACAAAAAAAAAAAAAAAATAATAATAAATATACAGTTTTTTGTTTTAATAGTTTGTGAATATTTGTTTCCTAAAAAATTCCAATTGTCATCATTTAGTTAAATTCTTCTTAATAAAAAATAATCTATCATTAAGTTTACTAATCAATGAAATCCATATTCTTCCAAAGTCTCTGCTTTTCCACTACGAATAAATTGTATGTAAATTAAAAAACATGTTGTTCAACTCATAAAGTCCAATTTTAGTCCCAATGAATAGATTGTTTGTGTTGATTCTCAACTAAATATGCCCACAATTTATTAGAGTAGATCATTTATTAATTATAGATCATACATATAGCCCACTTTTGAGTCAAACTAGATATACATATGAAAAATAAACAGATTTTGGTAAAAGTATAATTTATATTTATTATTAGGAAACAATTTGCTGATTAGCACATCATTATAATCGCTTATGGATCCGTAAGATTAATTAAATTATTTGTAAATGTATAACGGCACAGCTTGATAATACAATGGCATCCTATTTGATTAAACGGACTCATAGCAGCATATGATTTAATGTAAGATTAACACATAATAACTAAATTGAATCCATGTAAGAAGTTTCTTTTATCTCTTTTGATATTTACTGTCAAAGTATATACAAGTAGTCCGACTCTTTGGCAGTAGTACTTAACTCTAAGAGTGTGTTAGTGAAAAAGTACCTAACTCTAAGTATGTGTTAGTAACAAAAATGTAAATGTATTAATGGTTTTTTATTTTCCCCATACACACAGAGTTCTATAAAAATGTTTTAAAATTCAATTTCTTCGAATTTTCAATACCAAAAATTGTAACTCTGTTGTACAATTTAATTTGTAAAACAAATTGTCAAAAATTTATAAAAAAAACGAGAGAAAAAGATATAGTCGGTCAAGCCCGACCATATGATACCCTACACCATTGTGTACAGTATAATTCGGGGAGGAGTCTTTTATTAGACTTGGAGTTAAATGTGGACCGATACTCATAAGTGTAAAAAAGACATACAAATACAGAATATTACGTTGATGCTGACATTTATATGAACTTATTCACTTTTGGGTGGTTCCCGAAAGAGGGCCTTATATGGGAGCTATGGTAAATTATGGACCAATCTTTGTAACATTTGGTACTGTCATTTATGTTTATATAAAACTTATTTGTGTCGAATATTCACTTGATACTAACATTTAAATAGGATTTATGGTCGTTAAAGTGAATTATGGACTTATTTATACTTATTTGAAAATTATTTGTGCCAAATTTTATTAAAATATTGCTATATTTAAGGGATTTATGATCGTTAAACCCTTTTCCGGTAAGACATTTGTATGGGGGCTAGGTGAAATAATGGACCGATCATAACCAATTTCAATAGGCTTCGTTCCTGGACCAAAAGAAACCTGTATACCAAATTTCATAAATTTTGGTTCAAAATTGCGACCTGTAGTTTGATTACAAGGTTTACATGGACGGACAGACGGTCAGACGGTCAGACGGACAGACGGACGGACGGACATCGTTAAATCGACTCAGAAAGTGATTCTAAGCCGATTGGTATAAATTAAGGTGGGTCTTAGACCAATATTTTTGGGTGTTACAAACATCAGCACAAACGCATAATACCCTCCCCACCTATGGTGGTGTAGGGTATAAATATTGTGTTTAGTGCAAATTTGACCCATTTTAAATATAAAAATGGGCTAAAAGTGTTACAAAAAATTATTAAAGTGTGTGTAATTGTGTAAAAAGGTGCAAAAATGTTTCATAATTCCAAGATTTAAAGGTAAAATTTCCATGTGTTTTCTTTGTATTAGTTCTCTCACAATTCACACGACACCCGTATATGAGAGAGAGAAATTTTACAAAAAGAGAGTCGGACTACTTTGTATACTTTGTTTACTGTTATTGCAAAGATATAAACAATTAGTTTTATTTTTATTCATTTTGAATAATTTCGTTTAAAAATTAAATTTTTTTATGACATTATGTCAACTGTGGTGTGTTTAATTATAAAATTATATACACCATTGCGATTGTACAGAGGGCATTTGTAATACTTTTTTGTACAAAATTTTGTTTTCGCATTTTGAAAAATTTCAAGTTTTTTAAAGAAATAATCAATTAAGCAAACATATTTATTAAACTAGTTATTATTTACAAACAGATATAAATCAATGTATCTATTAAGTCAAATATAACGTTAACTTATGAATCTGAAATTAAAGTTCCTCTTCTTAGTAATTTTTTTTACAACTATGTGAACTTGCAGTACTACTACTACTACTACAATTTTGTTTACCAATACACTCTTATACTTAGGTTTTCTAGCAAACTTAGATTTTTTCTCTCTCAGTAGCGCGTCTAGTTAGTCTATGGTAAGAGTTGACCTAAGTTGACAGTTGACAGTTGACACCATGATATAATGATTTAAAAACAATGTATATATACATATTACATATCAATGAATTTGTAATTAAGTCTATTTTTACATTCTTGTAATATTTTATTATTTTTTGAAAAGTAGACGGAGTTTTGCTTTACAAAACATTATATTTTTAGTTTGTATATCTGTTTCATATTTTTTGATAAATCAAGTTTTAAAGATTTTTTTAATGATTTTTGCAGGAATGAAATATTGATATATAATTTATATAATACATCAGAAAACAATGGCCAAAATATTATGCTATTGTACTTTTTTATGCAATTAAATAAAGTCGTTTAAAATATTGACTTTTTTCATGAAATCTGCTCTTCTGTATTCATTTTTGGCCGGGCGGGAAGCACTTTAGTGTCAAATCGTTCTTAATCTATTTCTCGATAGAATATTGTCAATAAAATTCAAAAAGATCGCGTGACATTTTTTTTTTTTTATTAATCGATAAAAATTTAACCTTTAAATTATATAAATGCCTGAAGTAGGGTGCAAACATAAATTACATAATTCAAAATTTCATTATTAATCATTTTTGAAGCTTTATTTTAATATAAAATTTTAATAAATAATAGAAAATATTCATGAAAAATTCAAATTTTCAAGAAAAATTAGTTGGAAAATAATGTTAAGTAATTTGCATAAATTGGATACCATTTTGCAGCACATATGTACATAATTTTATTAATATATTACACCGCTTCTAATTTCTTGAATGATCCTAATATGTACCTAAAATTAAAATAAAAACTAAAAATTTTCCAAAAAAAATTTCAAACATTTCATTACAAATGACAAATAAAAATGACTTTTGTTTCAAATCGAAGAAAATTTGAATATTTAAGAAATCATTCTTAAATATTATGAACTTAAATCAATGAAACTAAATTTTTATATTTATAAATAACTTTTTTCTGTGAAATTACAGAATATTTTAAAAAAATTTTTAACTCATATATCTTCGGACTTATTTCTGAAAAACAAGGGAAAGTTGAGGCAAAAAAAAAAAAAATCAAGAATTCAAAAGCAAATATTTCTTTAACTATAAGAGATAACTTGGGGAAGTAAGCTTATTTTTTCTTTTTATTGCAAAGCACTTTACCGAAATATAAAAATTTTAAAAATCGGAGGAAGTTACGATTTTTTTAAACTTTTACCTACTCGAGGTAGTCAAATTTTACACCCTGTAACTTATCATGTGTTATCACAGGGTGACCACAAGACGATTTTTCTGAAGTCCTCCTATGCAGCTCTTCCATACATTTTAATTTAATCCAAGCAGTAGTTTTGGTGATTACCAAAAAATTTGCGTTTGACCCCACTATGCGTTGGGTTGAACAGTACTCAAAACGAGGATTAATTCAAAAAATAAAGTGTGGATATTGCAATAAATTTTTATATGGAGTAATAGAAAACATTTTGATAAATGATACACCAAAAGATGCTTTGTCTTGCAGGTATGTCAAAAATATATATTTTTTTTCGCTCAAGAATTTCAGAGTTATGGATCAAAGTTTTCACGATTTTTCAAAAAACAATTTTTAATTTTTCCCCTACTAATTACCGAATAACTACGGAAATATTAACTGAATATGTAAATTCAGCTCAAAGACTATTATGACCATAAAAAAATCAAGATTTGTGCATTAATTT
This sequence comes from Protophormia terraenovae, assembly GCA_951394005.1. Lineage (NCBI taxonomy): Eukaryota > Metazoa > Arthropoda > Insecta > Diptera > Calliphoridae > Protophormia > Protophormia terraenovae. Next base: position 34,773,437 of record OX596074.1, read on the forward strand.
TGATGATACGGGGCTTTGTTTAGTCGTAGTTTTACCAGCTTTGAGATAAAAATGATAAACTGAAAAATTTTTAATGTTTTCACTTAAAAAAAAAATTTGTAGTAAAAAAAAGAATTTTGAACTTAGCAGGAAAAGTTTTTGTGGACAATTATTTCGAAATATCTCCAAAACTATTGGGCGGATAAAAATTTATTGTAATAGAATGATTTAAAGCCAGTTTTATTCCACATATTTTGGTGTATTATTTATATAAATTGTGCATATAGTTTTGAAGTATAAAGTATAATATAAGTATATTGTTAACACGCAAAGAAAAAACATGGTTGGTCAAATCATAATCGGTAACTATCATTAATGTTTAGGTTTATGATTCCCTCAATCATATCAGTTATTATACCCTTTTGTGAACATAATATTGTCCTATCCAATATTAATATAATATGGACCTCACAATCATAACATTTATATGTGATAGTCCTCACAACCATACTGCATAAATATAACATGATCCCTATATTAAATATTATAATACCCCCAATCATAATACTATGCATATGGTTAAAATGTATTTTTATTTATTATTATTTTTTTAATTTAAATTTTGCGAATAGAAAATAATTAAAAAACAAATACCACAGCCTTCACTGGACGATTTCGTTCAAGAAAATTCATCTTCACATTCACACACTTAAAAGAAAATTGTAGAAATACATTTTTTTTTATTATTATTTTTATATTTGACCGCACTGAATTATTGATATTTATTGTACTTACCGAAAAATATTTCCAATTTGAAATGTGGCCATTGATGATTTGCTCCGTCAGCACTCCGTGGATCTCGTTATTAAAAAATAATAATAAAGTTTTTTAATAAAAATTTTGTGAACTTTTTTAAACGTTTTTATTCACTTTACGTCCGTCACATTTAAGATTTCATTACTGAATGAGTAAATTATTTCGAAAGAGAGATAACAATAAAGACGAGCATATTATTGTCACCCCTCGCATTAAAATATTACATACAAATATTTCATTGAAATAATATGTTACTATGAAACATATTATTCTTTTAGTACACCGACTTTATATTATTACAAAGTATCATATGTTAAAATGATCAGAACAAAAAATAATTGATTCAGCTTAGTCTAAAACACAATAATTTGATTGTATAGGAACATCACTTGATTTCCGCGAGCATTTCGGAATCATGTTTTTTCTTTGCGTGAAATGGACTCAAAAAGTGTTTAAAGTAGAGGTTCGACAGTTTTTTTCCTGTCCCTTACAAACATCAACACAAACGCATAATACCCCAACCCATAGTATAATAATAAAGTATACTCGTAAGACCAGCTGTTTTACAATTTTTTCATTGGCAAACCTCGCGGTACTGTCAAATTGTTTTTGTATTCATATGTAAAATTTTTTTCGATTTTTTTGCTCTTGCTCTCCTACATTCTCTCATTTTTCCGTTCAAAGCATTTTGACATTGTGGGCAGTAGTTTTACAACAAAATACAAGCAATTGTTGTTTTTGTAGATGTGCGAGTACTTTATTGTTTTACTATGCCCCAACCACTTATGGTGAGTATGCTATAGAAACAAGTAATATTTGCTACCTTTATTTCTTTCTTCACAATATTTTTAAATGCGTGTTAAGTGCTGTGCGGCTGCAACAGTTTGTTGCAAAAACCTTATATGTTTACAAAAGTATCCATATCAAATGTCTGATAGAATTTTATTTTAAACATCATTAATTCAACCCTCATTTTATATAAATAGGTATGTATGTGTACGTCTTCGCTGAGTGTATGTATGTCTTATTGTTTAGAAACCCCTGCATATAGTCCGTCGTTCAAATGAATTTCTTAAATTGATTAAGGTCATTACATTTTCCCAATGGTATAATCACAAACATATTGTGAAAAATTTCTATATATTTTTATTTCTATACGTTTGTACGTACAAGAGGCTACATGGGTAAGTATAATTTTTTTTCCTATTTAATTTTATTAGAAGGGTTAAAAGTGATTTGTTTAACAAATTGTTCAATAAAACAATTACATATACATACAGTTAGATTACAATATTGTTAATATAAAAAATAGCAAAGTCCAAATAAATATGAGAGTTAAAAATAATTTTTACGTGAATAAATTTTCACTTTCAATATGGAAAAAATATTTTTTTTAAAGCAGCGATTTTTTTATTTTAATATATTTTTTTAACAATTAAAAATAACAGGTCCAATTATCATCAAATCGTCCGTTAAGTAAAAATACACACACAAGTTATACTAGTGTGACCGCATATGGGAAAAATATTAAACATGTCCATAAAAAACGAGAGAAAAGTATATAGTCGGTCAAGAACGAACATATGATCCCCTACAACATTGTGTACATTATAATTCCGGAAAGGGTCTTTTGTTAGACTTGGAGCCAAATGTGGACCGTTACTCATAAGTGTAAAATAAAACATACGAATACAGAATATTACGTCGATGCTGATAATTATATGAATTAATTAAATTTTGGATGATTCCTGAAAGAGAGCATTATATGGGAGCTATGGGAAATTATGGACCGATTTGTGTAAAAATTGGCACTGTCATGTATGTTCATATAAAAATTATTTGTGTCAAATATTAACTTGATACTAACATTTGAATGGCATTTATGACCTTTAAAGTGATTTTCGGAAGAGGGGTTTATATGGAAGCTATAGTTAATTATGGAGCGATCTTTTTAAAAATCAGCACAATTATTTCGACTTATATGGAACTTATATGCGTCAAATTTGATTAAAATATTGCTATGTTTAAGGGATTTATGATCATTAAACCCTTTTCCGGAAGGACATTTGTAAGGGGGCTAGGTGAAATAATGAACCGATCATAACCAATTTCAATAGGCTTTGTCCTTGGACAGTAAGAAACCTGTATGCCAAATTTCATTAATTTTGGTTCAAAAGTGCGACCTGTAGTTTGATTACAAGGTTTACATGGACGGACAGACGGACGGACATCGTTAAATAAGTATAAATTAAGGTGGGTCTTAGACCAATATTTTTGGGTGTTACAAACATCATAATAACCTTCCCACCTATAGTGGTGTAGGATATAAAAATAATTCAAGACCTGATAATAAATTCGTGTTCAGCTTATTAAATTTCATATATTGTAGGGTGGACCTGTTTTATTTAACATTTTATTAAAAAATAAAATTGGCTCTCTATTTTAATAAAAAAAAAAAACAAGCAAAAACATGGCATATAGTTATTAGAATTTATTTTGAATAGTTAAAATCACATGGAGGTTTACACAATATGCTATGAAGAACAAAAGATACATTTTATTTTTGCGTTTAAATGTAAAATATAAAAAATACTTACAATGGACATAAATGAATGAAACAATGAATATTTTTTGCCCTAAAATCATGATTGTTAAAAAGATATATATATTTTTTTTTTATATGCCATTTATAACAAACTCAAACAAAAACTTATTGAAATGTTTTTGTTCAAAAAGCTTAAGATTTTTTATTTATAGTCAAACTTAGTTGAATTGAAGTGTTTGAGATTCGAAACATCCTTTAAAATGCTGTGCATAATTTTGAACTAAGCAATAAGAGGTAGTGTTGCTAATTTTTGGTAAATCGTGACAAAAAATGGCTAATAATTTTTAATAAACAAAACGTATAAAAATAAAAAATTAAAAATGAAAATAACTTGTGAAATATTACTTTTTATAACGCTATGCAACTGTATTTTGGAGGCGGAATGATTCCTTTTGCTATTTATAGCACTGTCAGCGTCTGACAACTTTATCTTGACTTTGTTTAATAAAAGGCGCAATTTTGATTGTTGTTGATACTTTTTGCATGGTTTATTATGACATACATATGTTTTCTTTATAAATGACAGGGATAAAAATTATCCGCAATTCAAATAAAAATTTAAGGTTTGTCTTGAGAAAATAATTATGAATTCGTCCAATATTTCTTATAAAAGCGCCTTAAACTAGGCAATGAAATGTAACATAAAATCAAAGATTTTGTTGAAATTATTAACAAAATCTATTTACAAAATTACCTAAGCAGTTTTTCTCTTTCCAGAGCTTTCAGCTTTCCAAATCATATCGAACACTGATTATGCATTTCGGGTTGCGACAGACTGATTAAAGATGACTAATTTAATATTTTAATTATCTCATCAAATTCTACACCCAGAGAAATATCAATCACATACGTGTTGAAAACGATACCATTCTGTGTCAATAGTGAATCTACACCGTATGTGTTTAAATTAAACACTGCGTGTTCAATTCCCATTGAAAATCGATACCTAATTGGCACCAAGTTGAAACCATTTCGGTATCAAATTGTTAAATTACATATGTTTTCTATTAAATTTGTTAACGAAAGTTATTAAAAAGCTGTTACCGTAAATTACCAATGTGATTGATTTTGAATCGAATTTTTTCCCTTAGTGTAAGGGTTTTAAATCTATAAATGTGATTCGGTAGAGGAAAGGTGTCCAAATTTTTTTTCATATATTTATACCCTACACCAAAAAAAATATTGGTCTAAGAGCCAACTTAATTTATACCAATAGGCTTATAATCACATTTTGAGTCGATTTAACGATGTCCGTCCGTCCGTCTGTCCGTCCATGTATACCTTGTAATCAAACTACAGCTTTTGAACGTAAGTAAATGAAATTTGGCACACAGGTTTCACAAGGACGAGCTTATTGAAATTGATTGTGATCGATACATTATTTCACCTCGCCCCCATACAAATGTCCTCCCGGAAAAGGTTTAAAACCTTAAATATAGCAATATTTTAAAGAAATTTATATCAAAATTTGTGTATCAAATTTCCGAAAGATCGGTTCATAATTGACCATAACTCTCATATAAACCTTTCAGAAAATCACTTTAAATGGCATAAATTCCATGAAAATATTAATATCAAGTTAATATTCGACACAAATAAGTTTTATATAAATTAAAATCATAGTGCCAAATTTTACGAAGATCGGTCTATAATTTACTATAACTCCCATATAAGGTCCTCAATCGGGAATCACCCAAAAATGCACGTAAAGAAAAAATATGGTGAATAGCAACTATAATCGAGTAATTATGGTTGGATTTTATGGTTGTTTGTAAATTATATTATGGTTAAATGTAACACCATAATATTGTTTAATCACAATAAAAGTTTTGTTAATCTGAAACCATATTTTTGTTGTATATGAAATTGATTCATAAATATAGCAATAATATGGTTAAATTACAATAAAACTAATATTAATCTGCAACCATATTTTCGTTGTATATGTGCTTTATTCATGTAAACAGCAATAATATGGTTAAATTATGATAAAAATATTGTTGATCTGCAACCATATTTTTGTTGTTTATATACTTGATTCCCGTATACAACAATAATTTGGTTAAATCACAATAAAAATACTTATAGTGTCAAGAAATAATTATTATTTGTAGGCATAATAATAAATAAAAGCCAGTAAATTTATCGTATGGCAGATTTTATTAAAATTAGTTAAAATTTAGTTATGAAAAATAAATCACTTTGCTATAAAAATATACATTCATCATCGTTGAATGATGAAACCTGAGCAATTTCTTGAATACACGTACAAGGTGATACCTTTTTTTAACACGCCGAATATAACTATTATGTTGTTTTCTTTGAACTATGTATTTAAAATATTTTCACAATCTGAAACACTTATTTATCTCTATGTAGATTAATTTTAATTAAAACAATTTATTTTAATTAATTTTTTTTTAAAACAAGCGCAAATATTCGGCCCGGCCGAATCTATATACCCACCATCAACTTTTTCACATTTTAAGTTATATGAGAGAAGGAGATAAAGTGGGCGGTAAAGTGGGCAGGGCACGCCCATTTTTTGTTTCCGAGTTTGAATTAGTCCTTGAACTATTTGAACAAAATTGCATTGATTTTCACCTTATATGGGAGGTGGGCGGTAAAGTGGGCGGACCACGCCCATTTTTGGCTTCCGAGTTGATATCGATCCCCAAACTATATGTACAAAATTTCGCTATCGTACATGCTTTTGTTGCAGAAATATCAGCAGAAAAGTATAAAACGGACACCCTGTGTTTCTAGTTTTTAGGAGGTAAAGTGGGCGGTAAAGTGGGCAGTAAAGTGGGCGGGCCACGCCCATTTTTTGTTTCCGAGTTTGCATTAGTCCTTGAACTATTTGAACACAATTTCATTGATTTTCACCTTATATGGGAGGTGGGCGGTAAAGTGGACGGACCACGCCCATTTTTGGCTTCCGAGTTGATATCGGTGCCCAAACTATATGTACAAAATTTCGCTATCGTACATGCTTTTGTTGCAGAAATATCATCAGAAAAGTATAAAACGGACACCCTGTGTTTCTAGTCTTTAGCCCATAACGATTTTGCCCATTTTCAATCCCAAACAAGCCTTATATAAGACAAATATTTGTGCCAAATTTCGTCTCTCTACGTTGCTCCGTTCGAACGCTATCCTGCTTTCAACAGACGGACAGACGGACAGACGGACGGACATAGCTAGATCGACTCAGAATCTAACCAGGACTCAGAATCTAACCAGGACCCAGAATATATATACTTTGTGGGGTTTAGATGATTCCTTCAACATGTTACACACGGAATGACAAAATCAATATACCCCCCATCTTTTTGATGGTGGGTATAAAAACATATTTAGTGTATTTTCTAATACATTTTTTAACTTTTTTAACCGATAAACAACTACCTCTATGCAAGAAGCACACTTAACTGAATAAAAATAAGCAAGTATGTTTATTGTAATGTATATTGTTGCCAATACAAAACAAAAATTTTGTTTTCAATTCAAAATTACAAACACAATAATATAATTAGGTTTTAAAAATAATTTTTTGTTTTCACTTAAAATTTTAACAACAATAATATGGTTCTAATTTAAACATATTGCTTAAAATGTTGTGCCAACAATGTAATTGTGAATTGAGGACAAATGTATAATTGCTACAACAAAGTTGTTTTTAAAATTAAATATATTCAACAATAAGAATGTTTGAGATGGAAAAAAATTTTTTGTGATACACATAATATTGCTGGGTCAACCATATTGAGAAATGTTTTTTCTCTGCGTGTAACTGAATTAATTTTAGCATCCACGTAATATTCTGAATTGGTATAATTTATTTTTCAACTAATATGAGTATCGGTCCACAATTGGGCATAATATGGATGTACAATTGGCCGAATATGGATGAACACAAAGGTGTAGGTTATCATATGGTAGGGCTTGACCGAATATATTTTTCTTTCACGTTTTTATTTTTTATTGAACTAGCCACCCATTATTAAGCGATAGCAAATATTTACTGTTCCCCTTGGACCCATTCGCCCTTTAAAAGTGGACGTAAAATGTGGGTGTAATATCAATGGATGAATAGGATAGAAAATGACTAAACTGATAATAAAATTTAGAATTTTAATTCTTTCTAACATATCTAATGGTTTTATTTAGTTTTAAAATTAATCGTACTTAGAAAATACTAAACAAGGAGTATAATTTGTAAATTTCCTATTTGGAATTGCATGTGCTCCTTAGAAATATAATTTTACCATTTTTTAAAAGGTTTGCTTGATTAAACAAGTAAAAAAATCTTCATAGCTGCAGATGGTGTTTTTTTTTTTTTTTTTCAATAGGGCATTTTGATTTAAATATGTTTCATTTAAATATTTAGGAATATACACTTATATTACAACCACATGTTTTTGTATCCTTTTTTTAATATATCCCTCTCATTCTGCCAAATAAAACCCAAATTTAAAAAGAAAACTATTTTATTGATCCCAAATAAAAAAAGGAAAAAACTAAAATACATACAGACATATTGTATAATAACAGTAATCATTGGGGATTGTTTTTTTAATACTTGCGTTACTTTTGAATTTAAATAAAAGGATATACTATAATAAAAATAAAAAAACTATTATGCATGTGAAGGACTAAAGTTAAATCTTTCATATTTGTAGTCATCCTAACTATTTAATATTTGTATGTTTACCCTACTATAAACATATAAGATCATATCTGTTTGTCCATACTATTGTAACCAGAGCTTCGAAAGAATTAATTAAATCTTAGCTTAGTTCCCTTAAGTCTTAATTCTGAATTAAGAAATACTAACTTTTCATTCCACAATACTATTTTCAAAATATAATTCTAAGGCTTTTGTTTGAATAGAATTAGTTTCTTATTGAATTAATACATAAAGTATTCATTAAATTTTTGTTAACCCTAGAATAGTAACGTTATTTTTACCACTTTTTTTTATTTACCTCTATATTAATAATTCATGCGACTAAAAAATTAAAAATTTTTTTTGAAAGTTCCTCTGAAATTTATTTGCTTATATCCTCGGATATAAGTAATAAAGTTTTAAAAAATTGGTATACGTAAAATTTACGTACATTAGTATTGCAGGGTTAAATCAAATATTCTACAAATTGAATGAAAATATATTTCTTTCATACAATTTGTAATATTTTGTTTTTTAATATTTTACAAAATGAATTTAAAAATATTTTCTAAAGATAATTTGTAATAGATTTGAATTGAAGAAAATTTGAATGATTCAATATATTTTTTAAGCCTGAATTCCTTTAAGGAATTAATTAATTGCAGAATTAATTCAATTTAGAATTTAGGTCTATGATTTAAATTACTTATTTTAATGGTTTAAAAGAATGACTAGGATAATAAATTTAATTCGATTTAAAAAAATTAATTAGGAATTAAGCCTTTTACAAAACCTTAACAGCAAGTTTCCAATAACTCCATTTGTCATATATTTTAAATTAAAAATTCTTCATTTTTTCAGAACTTATTTCATTGAGAGTTTTTTCTTTAAATTTGGTACTAGTTTTATTATGATAAAAGTTCTAAATGTTAAGAATTATTTAATTTTTCCTTTAGAAAATTTGCGAATTGTTTAAGTTTATCTTGGACTATTTCATTTGAATGTTATTTTACGGTATCTATACGAGCTAATACCGAGTATCACTTTAACGTGTATAAATCTCATATATATGTATATTATATCAAGATATGTAAACAGAAATTATGATAGCAAAATTTATTAGGATCAGCCCAGAGTGAGGCCATATGTAAATTTTTAAACTTATCTTATGATAACACAAAATAAGCTACTAGGTGTCAAAGTTGACTATCTAGAGTAAGTAAAAGTTTAAAAAAAGTCGTAACTTCTATAAATGAAGCCCGATAGGGGTAGGCATTATATATTAACATAAATATTATTATAAATATAATTTATAAAATTTTATTAGTGCAAAAACATTTTTCAGGGGCTTAGAATCGAGTAAGAATTAATTTCTGAATCTATTTAAAGATGTCCGTTTTTCTTGCTGTCTATATAATAAAGTTTGAACAAAGCGCTGATTTGGTACAAACAATTATTTTAGTATAAAGATTTTTGTAAGAAAAAAATTATATTTAATGCGAATCAGTCCATAATTGACCATAAGTCATCCAAGAATCGCTTTCAAATACTTATATGTGTAAATCCCATATAAATGTTAATATCAATATAATGTATATTGTCACCGAAAATGCAAATACATATAGGCCCTCAATTGGCCATAGGTCACATATAAGACACCCCTCCCTGATTCTGATGTAGTGTTCGATATAAAAGTTGGACTCTCTAACTTGTGAACCGATAAAGATGTCTAAATAAAATTAATAAAATCATGGTCAGAGCTAAGGTCTTTTTTAATTGTGTAAAAGTTGGACACCTTGGGTATATCATATCTCAATTTTTAGGTTAAGACATCTTTTAAAATGGTTATGTGATTTCAACTTTGCATGGTTTTTGTTTTATAATAAAAAGCGTCATTTTGTAGCAGAATGTTATTATGACTTTTTTGTAATAAAGCACTGTTCACTTATAATCTGGACGCACTGTACTTTTAATTGCAGCGCCTCTGGTGGCAGAAGTAGAAACCGTTATATGTCAAAAATTTCATTCGATTCTGTTGAGGTTTAAAGAAAATACACGCGATGGATTTTGAAACTCGTACAAATTTAATGAAAATCCGACATGGTCTCTTTCTAAGTTAGCAAAATCGCTTAAAATTGCAAAAAGTACGGAGTGTAGTGTTTTAAAAAGATATGAGGAAACCTTGGCTGTAGAAAGAAAAAAGAGAAATGTAAAAAAGACAGGTATAAGAAACAAAAAATTGAAGACTATAGTACTAAGGTCAATCAAAAATAATCCTGGATTATCTGACGCTGATCGTGGTAAAAAATTGAAAACAGAACAAACAGAACAGAAAAATAAGAATCAGTAGCAAAAAAACGTACTAGATTATTATACAGTAATATATTAACCAAATTTAGCGGTTGCATCGTAATGGACGACGAAACATACGTAAAAGCCGATTTTAAGCAAATACCAGGCCACAAATTTTATGTTTCACCCAACCGTGGAAAAGTAGCCGACAAATTTAAGTACATGAAAATGGATAAATTTGGTAAAAAGTTTCTGATTTGGCAAGCAATTTGCAGCTGCGGGTTGAAGAGCAAGGCTTTTGTCACATCCTCTTCAATGACGTCAGAAATTTATACAAAGGAATGTTTACAAAAACGACTGTTGCCTTTCATTAGGTTTCATAAGTCGTCGACTAAGTTCTGGCCGGACCTAGCATCTTGTCACTATTCCAATACCAAGATAAAGTTGTACCAAGATAATAATATCGATTTTGTACCCAAATGGCTTACCCCACCAAATTGTCCACAACTTCGCCCAATTGAAAAATGTTGGGCTATTGTTAAATCTAAATTGAAGAAGAGTGCCAAAGTTATTAAAAATGAGAGTTCTATGAGAACAGCTTGGTATAAATATGCAGCTTTAGTTCAAAGGAAAGTTGTGCAGAATTTAATGCGAAGCATAAAGAAACATGCAAGAAATTTCATTCGAAATAAAGAAATTTAAAATTTTTTTAATTATAATTTTAAGCAATAATAAACAATCTTTCATTTTTGATACAAAACATTTAATTCTGTTGTTTGAATCAAAAGTTATTAACAGATTTATGCGTCGAGATTATAACTGAACAGTGCTTTATTATTAACTTTTTATTTTTAATAAATTTTTGGAAATTGTTGAGAACAATTGTTAATTTATTTGAAATTTTTGTTTAAAAATTGCTATTTTTCTGAAAATTGTTCTTACATGTTTTAAGAATTTCTGATTCTGATCAGCAGAAATTAATTGAAATTAATAAAGAATAATTGTTATTACCAGGGAAACCAAAATATGCTCTAAAAAATGGGTTTTATGCGCATTAAATATGCAATAAAAAACTAAAAATATGCTCCAAAAACGCGAAAATATTCACTTAAAAATCAGAGATTTTGTATAATTTTTTAATAAAATTATGATTTTCATTAAAACAAAGGTTTATTTCAACTTTATAAAAAAAGGCAAGACTGAAATTTATCAACTTCGTCGAAATTAAATTCCCCATTTTTTTCGTATCTCATAAAAACGTTATTGATCTTCTATTTTCTTACCCATCTAATTCTAGACACTATTATTTGTTCAGAAAATATAAAAGTTATCATATCGATCACTAACCGCCAAAATATCGTAATCGACAACATTTTCGAAACTCGTGTTTTGATGAAAACCTATAATTTTGAATCATTTAGATCATTTGTCAAAATTTCATCGACGTATCAAGTGTCATTTCCGATTTATTTCGAAATAATTTTATCGTAAGTGACATTTTCCATACATATAATAATATGTAAACAATAATGTGTAATATTTTGTTTTCTGCAGTTATGACTCGATATGCTTTCATAAAAAAATATTGTTTTTACAACATAAACTTCAATCATAATAATCAGGGCAAGTTTTTCAAGCTTTTCGCTTGGAAAGTAAGCATTTGCATTTTTCAAAAGAATTTCACAAAAAATGCTTATATTTTACATCTTTGCATAAATTTGCATATAATGGATACAAAAGTTAGTTTTCTTAACAAAAACACAATTCTTTTGGTGATTTTTTGGAGTTCAATCAAATGATTTATAAACATTTTTTTGTGAGTATTTTGAGTACATTGTAAATATTGTAAAGAAAAAAAATTCGGAAGCGTCAAATATGATACTTAAAATTAAAATAGTTATATTTTTATAAATATCGAAATCTATTTGAGATTGAAGTTTAAAAATGCATATTTGTGCATATTTTCTACACATTAATATATAAGAATGCATAAATTCGTTGGTTTTTATAGACATATTCATGCTATTTTTGCATATTTCTGTGCATATTATACCATTTTTTTGTGCTTTTTCAAGCGTATATTTCAATTATTTTTGTGCATATAAAAACTTGCCCTGATAATAATCAATATTTTTTTTGGATTCTTATTTTTTTATAAAATCAAATTTGAAAAATATTTCATGATGTATTAAAAAAATTATCCTTAAAATATCAAAATATGCTCTAAAAGGGTTAAATCGCCAAATGTAAAAATATGCCGTTAAGAGTAAAATATGCAAAAATATGCACTAACAAATCGATGCCAAAATGATTTATTTGTTCTGAAACGGATAAATATTTAATCGATGGCTTCATTCAACGTACAGGAAAAAACATGCAATTGCATATTGTGGTTTCCCTGGTTATTACAGTTAAAAACTCATAGCTTTTAAAAGTCTTAATAATATTCCTAATATTAAATTCTACTTTTCCAGGTAAAATTGTATTAGTTCTACAACTAATTCCATATGAAAATAGAATGTACTCGTTCTACTTTGGCGTTATGACCAATGATTTTTTGTTTGAAATTGTCACCTCTAGAACTAGTTCTGTGGAACTGTTAGCTAGCCGGTACCCATTTTATGGAACGGTTCTAGAACTAGTTTTTTAATCAATGATTTTTATTCGAAATTGTCACATTTATAACTAGAACCCAAAAAGGTTCTTTTGGATGCTGATTTGTTTCACGCACAAGAAAAAAAAATTGTTCGTTTGAGATTTGAACTCACGCATCATCATACTGGTTATATTTGTTAGTCTGCCGTCTTACTCTTTACACCAGAATCGACTTATACTTTTATGTACTAAAAAGTAATTATAAATAAACACAATAAAAAAATATTTGCCTCTAGTGGGAGTTGAACTCTCTTTGAATTCAAGTACACGTTTCTCTAGACAACTGAGCCACTTAAAAATCGAATTTCTTTCATAGTTATTGAGGTACTATTAGGTATTGCTGCGAGTGCCGAATAAGACTACATTGAAAGGCATTCAAGAAGCTGTTGCTTTTAAAATAGAAGACAAGTTTTTGCTGGGAGAAGTGATGTAGAAGTCATACAGAATTAATTCTTAAGCACTAGTTCTCTAAAGCATTCCTTTAAACGAATTTAAAATCAGAATAAAATTCTACTCCATTAGTGTCAGAATTGATTGTGATACCACTAGTTCTGAGGATGTTATTAAAGAATCTGACGTGGTTCTTATTACACCAGTTCTAGAACTCATAATTTTAAAACATATTTTAAAATTTTCCTGGCTCTACTAAGCCACGAAAAATTATGTTTTTTATATTAACTTAAAGTTGTTCTAGGAAATTGATCTTAAAACATAACTTTTTTTACTAAAAAAATTAAGAACTAGTGAAATAACTAGCACTTGGTAGCACAAAAGTTATAATATTATTTATACATATGTGTTAAATTTTCTATTCCAAACAAGAATGAACATTATTTTTTTATAGTTAGTTTATATTAAACTGTTTTAACCAGTCTATGAAGCTTTAGTTTTATAACTAACATAAAAATCCTTTTCTTGTTGTTTTTTTTAATTCAGTTCCTTTTCTTTACTTTTTTTCTTAAAATTGCCAGTTTTCAATATTCCTCAAAAATTTATAAAAAAAAAAAACTAAAAAAAAAGATTTCATTCAAACATTTCTTTTAGCCCGATTTTTTTTATGTTATTTTTTCCTCTTTTCAGTTTAACTTTTATGATTTTTTTCCATTAATTTTTTTTTCATCTCTTTTTTTCATTCTTCTTATTTTTCGTCAGTGATTCTATTGTACCAAAGCTTTGAATGCTTCAAATAATCGCATGGATGGATGAATAAATAAGTGAAATGGTAAAGTTATACAAACAATACATATACACACACCTACATACATATATGCAGGCATCTACTAGCCTTAAAGTCTGCTAAAGAGTAAGGAAGTATAATAAAAGACTGAAATACAGGCATTCAATGGTTGGTTGGACTAAAAGATGTATAATAAATGGTTGAATGGATGGATGGTTAGATAATAGATGGAAAGATAGAATATTATATATGTATGTTTATATATACAAATATTTCTATGTGTTTGTTTATATTTCTAAACTTTAACGCACTCATACACTCATAATTTACACATTTATCAATGTTCAGTCAATATTACTGTTAACAGTAAGAACAAAACAATATGAATATGTAATATCTATTTACATTTAGTTAAAAATATATATTACGTATACGCATTGTTGTTTTTAACTATTTTCCCTTATGATTGTTCCTTTGTGGAATACTATATAGTACAACTTGCAATACTATAAAAAAGTGTTTAGTAAAAATCTCGTTGAAAAAGAATTAGAGTATTTTTTTGGGTCTAAATGAACTTATCATATATTAGTATTAAATATAAAAAAACACAATATTTTGGACACCTTTACATACAGTAGCGAGCACAAAAAATGCAACGCTGGGCCATATGATCTTTAATAACATCTGTTTCAAAATAACGGTAAATAATTTATCTCTTTTCTATTGCTGTTTATTCTTTTAATTATAAATTTTCAAAGTAACCGCAGTTTGCTCCAAATTCTGTTTTAAAAAGTAAACTATTTTCGAATTAATGAAAAAAGTGCAATTTTTGAGCGAGCAAAAAAAATGCAAGATAATAAAAAAATAGTTAAAGTAAGTTAATTATTTAATTATAATGGAAAAATTCCTGAAGATGTTATACAATACGTGTTTTGTAATAGAAGCAGCCATCAACTGACAGCAAAACTGCAATCATTAAAGCTCTAGAGGAAGGAAAATCCATGCGTGAAGTTGGACACCTCTTTGGTGTAAATCAATCCACCGTATGTCGCATTAAATTTCGATTTTCCTTGAGAAATAGTGTCGAAAGAAAATCAGGTAGTGGTAAAAAAACTACATTGCGCCAAGACCGCCAGATGATTGCACTGGTTAAAAAAGATCCACGAAAGACCGCAGTGGACCTTGCTAATTTCGCAAATGGGAGTCTCTATAGGCGTTCACACTGTTCGCCGTAGGTTGAAAGAGGCTAATTTGCATGCTAGATGACCTGCAAAGAAACCTCTCATCAGTGCAATCAACAAAAAGAAGCGCCTGGAATTTGCAAAACGGTATAAGGATTGGTCAAATGAACAGTGGGCTAAAGTCTTGTGGAGCGATGAAAGCAAATTTTATTTGTTTGGCTCCGATGGGGTAAGGAACGATATGCTTAGAAAAAATTATTTATTTTACGTCATGTATTTACAGATGCGTTTTCCCGTGATGGGGTAGCTCCCTTAATTAAAATCGAAGGAAAAATGGACGCCAAGAAGTATTGTGAAATCCTTGGAGAAAACATGCTTCCTTATCTGCGGGAAAAAATGCCTCTTAGTAGCATATTCCAACAGGATAACGATCCAAAGCACTCAAGTCGCTTAGCTCGAAACTTTTTAAGCGACAATGATGTTTTGGATTAGCCATCACAGTCTCCCGATCTAAACCCCATAGAAAATCTATGGGAGCTATTAGATCGGGAAGTTAAGAGGAAATATCCGTCAAATAAGAGGGAATTAGAAGAGATTTTGAGAAGTGAATGGGAGAAAATATCCATTAACACATTAATATCTTTAGTCGACTCTATGCCTTCTAGGTTACGAGAGGTTATAAAAAATAAGGGCTACGCCACAAAATATTAATTTTAAGAATATTTTTTTGTAAGCAATACTATTTAATTTAAATAAACACACTGAAATTTAAGCTGTTGCATTTTTATTGCTCCCATGAAATTCGCACTCTTTTTAATAAATAACAAAAAAATATATTATTAATTAAAAATATTTACATAATGTTATTGATAATAGATATATTGAACTGTAGGGATTAATAAACCAAAGAAATATTTTGCACTGGCCACCATTATATTAAAATTCCCCCACTTAAAGATAACTTTACTCAACGTTGCATTTTTTGTGCTCGCTACTGTATGTACAGTTTCGTTCATAAAAATAGGAGTACCCTTATATAGAAATCTAAGTTTAAATTTTTAAACACAAAACTTATTTTTTATTGAAGTTTTGTGAGTAACTATAATGATTAATTTATTATTTATATATATAGTATTAGATAATTCGCAATGTAATTAAAGCTATATTTAATAAAAAAAAAAAAAAAACGATATTTTAACAAAAATATTTCAAAACTGGTTGTTCATAAAAATAGGAGTAGTATAACTTTTTTAAAAATTAGACGGGAAATTTGCTAAACGACTTTATAAATGTTTCTAAAAAGCTTAAATACTTTTAGTGATTTATGGAAAAAGCTTTAATTTTGATGACTTCAGCATATCTAATATTATCTCACACTAAGGTCCACAATTCGTTAGCATTTGAGAGTATTTTTTTCCGTAACACATTTTTTAACGTCTCTACATAGATTTTATATGCGATTGAGGTCAGGGAACTAAGAAATCTACGACATAAGCTCAACCCCCATTGGTACGAAACCAATCCTTTGGCATTAAATGGATGTATTTAGGATCGTTATCCTGTGTTAAGTCCCAATTGAAACGGATATTGTACTCAGCCTTAAATTATTCATTGTTTTCACACGTAACCGTTGATCCATTATCTTTTTACATGGTGTATTGGATCAACTCTATTGTATTTAAAACTCACTATATTATCACTTTAACACCAACATGATTAACAGTTTTTTTTTTTATATTGTGATTGAAATACTTTGTTGGAAAGGCATTGGACATACTGTCGGGGTCTACTTCCATCAATTTTGCCTTTGTCTGAACACATAATGTTCCTTCATTTTTCTTTTGAACGGTTAATGTGCTCTTGTGAGAACTTCAAGCTGTAGGCTGCGTATTTTTTTGGAGAGGAGTGGTGTTTTTCGAGGACTTTGAGCAAATAAATTATTTTTAATCAATTGTCTACGAATAGTAAGAGCACTAACTGACAAATTTAGCTTCTTTTGGATGTTACTGGCTGACATAAAATAATCTATTTTACTAAAAAGGACTACAAGAAGGTAACCCGTACTCGATATTTTTCGCTTCGGCTTAACATTTCCACTTCCTTTTTGTACGATAATTAGGGTTTGGGGTTTCCCGTGATATTTTGTTTCTCGGGAAACGGGAATAAAAAATTCGATTTCCCGGGAATCCCGGGAAATTTATATTATAAGAAAAAAGCAATGATTTCTTATAAATAATGTTATTTTTTCTATTCAATACTATAAAACAACATTATAAATCAAATTTACGATTAGTTAAGGTGGTTTTACACTATAATACTTTGTATTAATACCAGAGTTTCATTTTCTATAATACAAATCAAAAAATGTATTAAGGAAAGTACTATTAAAAAATTAAAAACGAAAAATTATACAGAATTCACTACAAATAAAAAAATTTGCAGAAATTTGCTTTATGAGATGCAATTACATTTACAAAATTTAAAGACTTCAACATACAAAGTATTGAAGTTATTTACACCACAATACATTTTTAAATAATTTTTGTATTAATACAAAGTATTATAGTGTAAAGCCCCCATTAAAGTAAAAAAAATTAAAAACTTAAACAATTTTAAACATTTCATACAAATAAAATAAGTGCCTATTGTAAGCAAAGGTTCCAAGGGTAAAATTCTTTAATTCACTTCAAAATCTAATTAAATTTATATTTCCAATCAATTCTTTAAAGCATTCAACATTTTAATTCATAGACTTAAATTCTTTGACTTCACAAGAATTAATTTCTTAAAGAATTCACTACCAATTATACTATTCAAGCTTAAAAAATATTTTGAACTATTCAAATTTTCTTCTATTCAAATCTATTACGAACTAGTTTTAGAAAATATTTTTTTGATTAATTTTGTAAAATATTAGCTTTGTTCCTGTACTCTAAATTGGGAGCGTGTGGGATGCCTATTTTATCGAAAATTAGGGAATGAGAGTGATTTTGAGAGAATAACCTTCAGCTTCTTGCACGAAACAGCCCAGACAATTTCTTTGAATAGACTTAGTAAATTGTCAAATAAACAAAGAATAAAAATATACAAATAAAAACTGAATGAAAATAAATAACATATTTGGTTTTTGTTACTAAGAAGAAAGTTTCAATTAAAAAAAATAAGAAAATTAATATGCTAAAAAAATAAAATAACATTCACATATGAATTTCCAAATAGTTTGGCGTTTTCTTTATGCTAAAAATTTAAAAAAGATAAACTCTAATCTATGGCATAAATATGAGTATAAATGGTTTTTCTTATCGTTTTAATTCGTTTTAAAACACATATCTAAAAAACTTTTAAAATTGGTTCTCAATAATATTTTGTGGTCCAATAATATAGTGTTCGGAAATCTGATAAAAATAATTTTTCATTTAACATTTTAAAGACATTGTTAATCATTTCTAGACGAATACTTTTGAAAAATACATTCGTAGTCAAATATATTTTTTGAAAAGTAGAATTGTAATAATTTTTCAAAAAGTAGCGGTATTTATTTCTGATTTTAAAAGAAAAATTCTTATCCATTTCTCATTTAGAAAATGTTTACATATTAAATTTTTGTACATATTTCAAAATTATTTACACAGCCTCAAAAATTAATTACTCACGTTTATTATTGCCGAAGATGGTTCAAATCATTTATTTAAGATAGTATAAAATCATATATACAAACTCAACTTTAAAATGTGAAAAACCCTTTCAGAGCCAAGATGAGATTTAAATGAAGTTTTAAAATAGTACATCATCATTAAATGTTTAAAAGATTTAACAAATATGTAATTAAAAACTCTTGCATTCGAAATCTGAATTGTCAAAATAAAACGTTTTTTCCTAGTGAAAAATAGTAAAATAGGACTTCATCAGCGCACCGATGAAATGTTTTTCAATAATATAAAATATCACATGTATCGAATTTTATATATATTTTGTATTAACATCATTAATGTAAAATTTTCACTGAGGCAATACAAACAGTAACACTTTTTGCTATAGGATTATAAAACTACATAAATATTAAATTTCCCGTTTTCCCAGGAAAATCTGAAAAAATTTCCGGGAATTCCCGATCGTTAGGGACCCCAAACCCTAACGATAATGTATTTTTTTACTACAATTCAAAAGAGTTCTCAATGTTAACGAGCTAAATAATAAAATAAATATAAAAGTTATTGCGAAATTTAAAAAATAACTTAGGAATATAAAAATATACTTTTTGGACCTAATATATTACGTTAAAAATCCAAAAATACAAAAATTACATGAGTTCGATGGAGTATTTAAAAACATTATAAAAATCATACATTTTTTTTCCTGATTCTAAAATTTAGTATTGTTTTTTAATATATATAAAAGAAAAAGTACTTCCTATTTTTGCCACAACTAAAAAAATAATAATTCACAAAATTTATAAATGTCCTAAAATTCTTTATGTTGAAATTTTAGTGTTGTTAAATCGACATTGCTTTAAAGTTTAATAAAATATTGAAAACTAAAAAATAAAGCAATTTTAGATCGGAAATCGGTCGAAACTAGGCAAACTAATGATTTACTCAACATAAAATATGGGTGCAGAAATTAAAATAATATTTAATTATGATAGGGCTTGGGGAGGTAGATTTGCCTTGCTCCTATTAAATAGAATATTGTCTGACCTATAAATAACCCATTTCCAATAGCAATCGTAAATTTTGATACTGTTTTGACCAGTATTTTGAAAGCAAATGCCTTTTTCACATTTCAGAATACATGGGAAGTAGGCGTGTTCTTGCTCCGATTTTTTCAAAACATTGTATATAGTTCCTCTGTGTCTAAGGTAATATATGTACAAAGTTTCAATTTTCTGCGACACTTCCTTCTATTTTTATAAAATTAAAAACCGTGTGTTGGCCAGAAATGCGTTTTTCTCATTTCAGGATAAAAGGGAGGTAGGGGTGTTCTTGTTCCGATTTAAATAAAAATTGGCAGAATCATAAATAATTTATATTTAACTGCAATCACAATTTTGGTGTAATTCCGACCAGTATTCACGCAGTAAATCCGTTTTTTAGTTTCAGGATATATGGGAGGTGGGCGTGTCTTTGCTCCGATTTAAAAATAAATTAGAAGACTTATAAACAATATAATTTTAATGGCTGACACAAATTTTGGTAAAGTTCAGACCAGTATTTTAGATAAAATTTAGTTTTTTAACTTTAGGATATATGGGAGGTAGGCGTGTCCTTGCGCCAATTTCTTCAAAACTTCGTATTTATTCATCCTAAGCCCAAAGTAATATAGGTACCACGTCTCAATTTGATACGACAACTCCTTCTATTTTTGTCCCATCGTTGTATGGGATCAAAGCACTGTGCGTAGCATCCCTTATAGTGGAAGGCCAATGTACGCGTCACGCGGCAACCAGCTTAAAAATAAATCAATTGTTTACAATAAAGTGACAAAGAAAAATTTGAGAACACTGCCACAAATTTAATCTGGCAATGCTGTTACACGCGGCAACGCATCAAAGTTGATTTTTTTTTTTCAACTTTTGTTATATGGACCGCATAAAAACATGATCAGCGTGTTCCGCGTGCCGCGTACATTGGCCTTCCACTATTAGAGATTGTCCTGGAATAACCTTCATTTAATGCTGATGTCCTTAGTCACTGGTCAATCAATATTTTATACTAAGAGGTATATTATGTTGTTAATTATTGTGTATAACTTGTTATTATTTTCATTAAAGTTTTAATAAAAATTAAAAAAAAAAAAAAAAAAAAATATTAAACTATTTTTTAAATGGATAATCCTAAAGGTATGCAAACACATTTTTTTGATTATAATTATTACAAATATTATCTAGTTTAGCAACCAACACGTGCCAATACTATTGTGTATTACTTATACGCACATATGGAAATTGCGAAATATTATGAATTAGTTAATTTAGTGAGAGTAGTTCGATTTTGCAGCAATTAAATTATATTTTTCGAAACGACTAGTATAGACGTGTAATATATAATTGAATTAGTAAACAATTATATTTTTATATTCTTTTAATATTTTATAAGTTTTTGGAATGTGAACGGATTTTTCCTTAAAAAAGATTATTATAATTATTTTTTTATTTAATTTTTTTTTTTAATATTATTTAAATTTGAAAATTTGCCAAAAATTTTTATGAAAAACTTTTTTCAATGTTTTTTTCAGCAATGAATTGATATTCAATTTATACACTACATAAGAAATAATACTGAATATATTATTTTAATATGCAATTAATAAAATTGTTAAAATAAATTTACTTTTTTTCATAAAATCTGTACTCCTGCATTCGTTTTTATCAGGATGGAAAGCAATTTGCTGCCGGATTGCCCTAAATATCTTTTTTTACTAAATACCGTCAATAATCCTAAAAAAGCTCTCTCAACTTTTTTTTAGAAATTCTTAAAATGAAACTATTTTAAAAAATTCACTATTTTCAACCAATGTTGGATATAGATTGCAAAGCTAAATCAATTAAAATTTTTGTATTAACCATTTGTAAGTCTTTTCTTTTAAAATATTTAAAGAAAACTAAATTTTTTATTAAAACAACTATGAGAAAAAAAAGCGTATGAATAATATGTACTATATTTTTGTAAAAAATTGCCATTTTTCATACTAATTTCAGAGTGCTGAATTTGAACATTTCTCACGCGTATTTTTTCAGAATTTGTTTTAAATTACATAATATAAAAAAATTCCCCATATAAGTTAGGACATTATTCCCAAAAAACGAAATAAGATCGAGACAAAAAATTCAAGCGTAAATATATTTTTAAATTTAAGAAATAACTTGGGTGAGTATTATTTCTTAATTTTGTCAAGCACTCAACAGAGACATAAAAATCTTTGAAATCGAGCTAAATTTGTAGAATTACGATTTTTTGAAACTTTTACATGCTCGAGATAGTCAACTTTGACGAAATCAGCTACAAAGCTCGTGTGACTACAGGATAATTTTTCTGAAAGCTTGGTCTTCCCCTGCAACCCTTCCATACATTTCAAATCGATCCAAGCAGTAGTTTAGGAGATACAGATTTATTACCAAAACATTTTTTTGGCCCCACTATGTGCATGCTTTACTAATGCATGACCTAACCATCCACTTTAATTTTTGGCAAAAATACAGACATAACAGATACCTTCAATTAAAAACGAATATATTTCATAAAATGCTTTTTTCCTTTTCTTTGTTTTAGGAATTATTTGGTAGAACAGAGTTTCTATTTTATATATATATATATATATATATATATATATATATATATATATATATATATATATATATATATATATATATATATATATATATATATATATATATATATATATATATATATATATATATATATATATATATATATATATATATATATATATATATATATATATATATATATATATATATATATGTAATTTTACTATGTATTTTTAAAGGTCGAAATTTTTATTATTGAAAATATGGATAATTTCGGAAATTTGCCTCGTATGACTAAGTTTACCGGTAGGCTGTCATAAATTTTTGCAAAACATTTAAAAACATATTGAGCGATATAGTTTAATTCACAAAAGTACCAAAATCAAAAATAAATTTTTTTCACAGAATCAAAAAGTTCAACTTTTCATCCAAAATTTTTAATTTTTGACTACTGCTGGATAGAGTGAACTTTCAGAACTTTTCAAAATTACATTTACTCATTTTCTTGGGTCCTGTCTTTAAGAAAATGTCAAAAATATTTAACTTTTTTAACAAAATTTTCTAAAAAAGTTAAATATATAAAGTTACTTTTTTGGCAAAATATTGCAATTTTTGAGACAAGTTTTGAAATTTTGAATTTTTTTCTTGTTATCGAATTGAGATAACAAAAAAAAAAAAAAAAAAATTGATTAGCATAATTAAGAAAATTATACAGAATTTCAAAATATTTTAAAAATTATTAAAAAATTAAAAAAAGAAATTTATATTTATAGGGCAAAATTGCAAAAAAGTCAAGGCCAAAAATGAGAAATTTATTTTTTGAAGTTAAATATCTCTTAAACCATAACAGATAATATAGCAAATATAAGCATGTTTCCTTGAAAGTTTATAAAAATATTTATGACCGATTTGTATAAAAATAAAAACCTATAGCTTAAACAAGGGTTTCAAGAAATTTAAAATGGGTTTTGCCAGATATCTATTTATTATGAACCGATTTATTTTATTTTTTTTAGCAACATAATTTAAAAAAGAATGTCCGAGAATTCTTTGGAAAAACAGTGTATACAGAGACTTCAGAAACTGGAAAACCGGTTCTAAAAACCGGTTTTTTAAGCATATCTCCGTAATGTATGAACCGATCTTTCTGAATTTCAATAGCAAAATTCTCGAAAGGATTTCCGATCGTTTGATATATATATTATATATGGCAGTTATCGGTGGACTTCATAAACGTCATTTCAACCGACACACGGATGGACGGACATGGTCCCATCGTCATCATTTCTTGCAAAGATCCCGAAAATGTAAAGTTTGTTGCTCTCCGACGAAAATTGTGGGAATTACAAACGGAATGACAAACTTATATATACCGTTTACACCTGTGGAGAAGGGTATAAAAATATTAAAATTATCTTCAAGTCGTTCTAACATGACCTTTTAATACAGTCAACAGCTATGGAGATATTAAGGCTATCTTTTGAGAATAAATTAAAATTTATACAAAATTTCAAGAATCTTTCACATCTTTTTTATTTTTTGATCTAAATCCTTTTTTTAATTGCAGGATATATGGGAGGTAGGAGATTCCTTGTTTCATTAAAATAATTCTTATTTTGTTTCTACTTCGGCAAAAGTTATTATGTCTACTTTT
Organism: Protophormia terraenovae; assembly: GCA_951394005.1. NCBI lineage: Eukaryota > Metazoa > Arthropoda > Insecta > Diptera > Calliphoridae > Protophormia > Protophormia terraenovae. The sequence continues at coordinate 34,797,732 of OX596074.1, forward strand.
AAAAAAGAACAAGCGCGAATATATTCGGCCCGGCCGAATCTATATACCCACCATCAAATTTTTCAAATTTTACGTTTTTTTGTTTCCGAATTTACATTGGTCCTTGAACTATTTGAACACAATATCGTTGATTTTCACCTTATATGGGAGGTGGGCGGTAAAGTGGGCGGACCACGACCATTTTTGGTTTCCGAGTTTATATCGTGCTTTTATTGAAGAAATATCAGCAGAAAAGTATTTGACGGACACCCTGTGTTTCAAGTTTTTAGCCCATAACTTTTTTGTTTATTAACCGATTTTCAATACCAAACAAACCTTATATAAGATAAAATATCCTGCTTTCAACAGACAGACAGACGGACATAGCTAGATCGATTCAGAATCTAACCAGGACTCGAAGGAATCTTAGATGATTCCTTCGACATGTTACACACGAAATGACAAAATCAATATACCCCCCATCTTTTTGATGGTGGGTATAAAAATAATTTTTTGATTATAAAAAAGTTTAAGGAATATTGTCAGCATTAAATTTCAAAATTTTCTATTTACACAAATAATAAAAAAAAATAATCCGAAATCTAAGCAAAATATTAACATGATCTTCTCTTTCATTAAAATAATTTTTTGCTGACATGTTTTACAAAAAGCCCATAAAAAGAAAAGAAACGTTTGAATAGTGCAATATTTGTATGTTGAAATGAATAAATGAACATTCTCATTTACTCCTTTATGCAGCTGACATTTTTAGCATTATTGAAAGAATTTTGGAAAAATAAAGAGAAATGAACTAAAAAAGGAAAAATTGTGCAACATTTGCACAAGCACGTTTGCAGCAACAATAAAAAAAAAATTGTGAAAAATCTTTTGAAAATCATGATGTTGGCAATTCAGCAGAACTTTTTACAGTCCAAAAAAAAATCACATAAAATTTCACAAAGAATAGAGCAGACCATAAAGAATATAAACTGTATAAGAGAGAACGTACAAAAGTATCATTGAAAATATTAAGACGATGAAAATAAATAAAGGAAAATCCCTTGACGTGCAAATTATAGCGTGACCATAATTTTTCTTTAGCAATCTTTGCACGTTCTTTAGACTTTCAATCGTATGAACTTATAGAAGAAATTTAAAGGCGGGTTTGGGTGGAAATGTGTAAAGAGTATTTGTTTTATATAAGTCTTGGTCTAAGAATAAAATGACCTAAATGAAAAGAACTTAAAATTAAGTTTAACGATTAATTTGGAAATAACGTTATAAAAATAATATAACTAATAGATTTAAAATGATTATACTTAACCCTTTTTCGAATGTTATAACTACAACGATGGAATTTTTTTCGGAACGTTTGTTAAAGTTAAGCATTAAACATATACCAACTTCTTATTATATTACAGCCCATAGGTAGTCATACCTGTAGTCCTATTACTCCTACATAGATGCAAACATAAATTAAAGACGTGCATGTTGTCATAAATGCAACCAAGTAGGAGTATGAATATTATACACGTTAAAATAACATCATAATATCTCCAAGGATCAAGATCAACCAAAAAATAATAACAATAAAAAATACTTTTACACAATATGACAGACACGACTATGAAATAACATTTTATCTGTTATAAACTGCAAGAGAATGTTTCTATAAGATTCAAATCATAATATTTGTCTAAATTCATAATGTTGCATTTCTGACAAAATTATCATCAACAACAAAATACACATACACACACAGACTTATATGCAATACATATGTAAATACATACAGACACATTTACAAAACATAAAAGAGTCAATGTACACAATTTTCCACATGAAATGAAAATATTTACGAGTATTTATCAAATGTTTATCTGTTTAAGGCCACAAACAAAAAAACAAAAATGTCTACAAGTAAAGGATACAAATACACAATACATTTTTGTCTATTTTATACTCTAAGGACTAACAATGGGCAGATAGTGTAAGTAGTGATATATATGTGAGTTTATGTTGGTTGAGAGACAAGTGTAAATCCCTCAAGAGGATTTTATATGAATAGATGTCATTGTTGTTGTTCTTGTTTTTGTAGTTATAGTTGCTTGTAAGTAAGTATTCCAAAAGAATAGAGTTGAGATTTATTTACTGCAATATTCATGTGGATAACACCACTCTCATACACATACAGTAAACAAAACTTATGTTACAAATTATGCCGAAAGTATAGAAATGAGATGCTCTATGGCACAGTGGTTTAACATGGAAAAATAAAGAAAACAAATTATTTTTGAAAAAAAAAAAAACCAAAATTTAGAACATAAAAAATAAATTTTCTAATGAAACATATTTTTGTAAAATTGTCATAAAATTTTCTTATGAAAGAAAATTTCACTACAAAAAAAAAAAATTAAAAATTTTAAAAATTTTTCTACAAAAAATTATTTTAAAAATTTACCATAAAATTGTTTGAAAAATTTCCCATTAAAAAGACTATTTAAAAAATTTTCCACCTAAGAAATTGTTTCGAAAAATTGTCATAAAAGAAATAGCTTGAAAAATTTCCTATACAAAAAATTAAAAATTTCCTTTAATGAACTTTTTTGAAAAATTTTACATATTATATTTTACATAATTATTTGAAAAATTTCCCATTAAAAAGAAAATGTTTATAAAATTTTCTACGAATGACTCCGTGATTCTTTTGACTAGCACACTAAGGGATGCTTACTATTCCTCATGTAGGGCTCGACATGGTCCTGGAAATCCTCGACAACCGTGGTGGAGTCCAAGACTTAGTCAATAAAGGAGTGAATGTAGGAATAGGGCGAAAAGGTTGAATGATTTAGTAAACTGGGACAATTATCGTCGCAGTTTCAACACTTTTAAAAAGGAGATCAGGAGGGCTAAGAGAGAATACTGGGAAAGTTTCTGTGGAGACTTGGAGAGTACCACGGATGCATTTAGGCTACGTAAGGTACTATCCAAGGATCTTGTCACTCCCGGTTTCCTCATGAACCCTGATGGTATCTTTACCGAGAGTAGTAAAGAGACTCTGAAACTACTGATGAGTACTCACTTTCCGGGCTGCAGGGACGATACGAACAAGGAGTCCATAGTTGGAAACTATGTAGTGAATTGGTGGCTTCTATAGTTGACAGTAAAAAGATAGCGTGGGCGATATCGTCTTTTGAACCCTAGAAGTCACCCGGGCCAGATGGAATCTTCCCGGCGCTTCTGCAGAAATCTATATCAGTCATTATGTCATGCTAGATCTGAATATTTAGGGGTAATCTCGAATTGGGATATATTCCTAGGGAATGGAGAAAGGTTACAGTGGTATTTATACCTAAAGCGGGAAAAATAAACCACAGTACCGCGAAGGATTATAGGCCGATTAGTCTGTCATCGTTTTTGCTAAAAACTCTGGAAAGACTAGTTGATGTCCATGGCAAAGGCATTCACTCACTGACAAATTTTTGCAGGGCACCACATGCCTACCTAAAGGGCAGTTCTGTGGAAACGGAACTGCATGACGTGGTCGGTACGATTAAGGATACGCTCGATAGAAAACAGTATGTGTTGGCAGGCTTTCTGGATATATAGGACGCCTTCAATAATGTGAATATATCGTCGAATCTTATGGCACTAGTCGATCGGCGGTAAGGGACTGGCCGAGGAACATGCATAAATTCCAGTTTAGGTCTGAGTAGTTTGAGGAAATTCGTGACAAGAGGTACTCTACAGGGATGAGTATTATCTCCAATCTTGTGGAACCTTATCGTGAACAAAATCCTTTTCGAACTCAATAACAGAGGCACCAAAGTAGTCGCATATGCTGATGAAGTTGTGCTCCTCATCAGGGGAAAATTTTTCTCTACGATTAGTGAACACATGGAATCTGCTTTGGGCATTCTACTGAAATGGGTTAGGAAAAACGGTTTAGGAGTGAATCCTACAAAGACTGAACTAGTGCTTTTCACTAGGAAATATAAGGTTCCGGTTTTCGAGCTACCACGTCTTGATGGTATCACACTGGAACTCTCGAGATAAGCCAAGCATATTGGAGCGATCCTGGGCTCAAAGCTCTCGTGGAAACGTAATGCTGAGAGTAGTATGCAGAAAGCATTATGTACTTCTACACATGCAAGAAAACCTTTGGGAAAAGATGGGATCTGAAATCGTATATTATCTATTGGATGTATGCTGCAGTTATTAGATCCATTCTTACCTACGGAGCTCTTGTATGGTGGGGGACAGTAGGCACGAACACACATATCTTTACTCTAAACAATGTGCGGAGATTGGTCTTGTCTCTCAATCACTGGTTCAATAAGTTCAACCCTCCAGGACAGTTTGGAGTCTATGCTAGATATTTTTTTTCTTGATATTTTCATTAGAAATAACTCCGCCAAGTCCGCTCTACGACTCAAAGAGTCAGACGAACTTAGATACGACCGCGTTGGCCTGGGCACTATATTGAATGTAGTAGGCAGACTAAATCTTGTAGAGGGTATCGATTATTTGATAACGAAAATTAATTTTGATTGAACTTTCGACATTAGATTCCCATCGAAGGAAGATTGATAAGCAAATTCCGTTGTTAAGGAATATGCTATCTCCGTATTCATTGATGAATCCAAGACGGATACTAGCACTGACTCATGTATTTTTTCCGATGGCTTAGACAATTCGATGTCTCTCAGACTACCCGATTCGTGTACAGTTTTCCAGGCCGAATTATATATCATCAACATAGCAGCGAAGCGAATTCAGGAGTTTCAATTCTGCACTTTGAACATTAATATATATGAAGACAGCCTTGTCGCCATCAGGCTCTGAATACTTAGATGTGTTGAATACTGCATACGCTCCTTAACTCAGCTAAGACTTCTTTGGGTGGTGCTATATGAGTTCCGGGCAATACAGGTATAAAGGTAAAGAAATTGAGATGAATGCGCAGTAAATGCATCAGTTTTTGACAGAGCAATTGCTTGCGAAGACATTTTCACCACCTTCGTTGCTGTATCTAACGATCTTGATGAATGGGGGGTGCATGAAATGGAATTAAGATGGTCCTCAATCAGCAACTGTAGAACTCTCAAAGTGATCACGTATGTGATAACTTTTTCTCTGGGTGTGGGTTAACCAAGAAATAGTTTTTGAAGAAGGAAAAGGGCGTAGACTGAGACATCACGGTAGACAAATCGTTCATGATCTGCATTATCTCAATGACATTCCACTGCCAAACCTTTTTTAGAATTTTTAGAAAAACTCCTATAAAACCTAAAACGAAAAATTGTCTATAAAAAGTAAACATTTCCTATAAAAGCAAATTTCCTATAAAATTTAAATTTTTATAAACTATAATTTTTAAAGTAATTTCTTTAAATATAAAAAAGTAATTTTTTAAGAAATTTGTTATAATTTTTACAAAATATTATATTAAAAGTCAATTTTAAAAAAATGTGGTATAAAAAGTAGTTTTAGAAAATTTTTTATAAAAAGTAAATTTTTAGAGAATTTCCTTAAGTAAATTTATACAAAATTTCCTATAAAAATAAAATTTTTAAAAAATTTGTTATAAAAATATTTTTTTTTACAAAATTTCTTATAAAAAGTAGTTTTTTAGAAAATTTCCTATAAAAGAATACCTGCAAAAAGTAAATTCTTAAAAAATTTCCTTTTATAAATCCTTAAAAAAATCCTATAAAAATTAAATCTTTAGAAAATTGCCTATAAAAAGTAAATTTTTAAAAAAATTTCCAATAAAAAGTAAATTTTTAGAAAATTTGCTATAAAAAGTAAATTTTTAGAAAATTTTACAAAATTTCCTATAAGAGTTAAACTTTAATAAAATTTTTACAAAATGTCCTATAAAAATCAAATTTCCTATATGAACAAAATTTTTACAAAATTTCCTATAAAATTAAATTTTTAAAAAATTTTCTGTAAAAAAGTAAATTTTTTGAAAATTTGCTATAAAAATATTTAGAAAATTTCCTATAAAATGTTAATTTTTACAAAATTTTCTATAAAAATTAAATTTCATATAAAATTTTGAAAGATATAAAATATATAGTATAAAAATTAGCTATAAATCTTTTTTAAAAATAATTATTTTTTTAATCCTTATTTTGTCTTCTCTAAAACACTGTTTTAACTTCAAAAGCAATAGTAAGAGAAAATGTAGCGAAAGCCAAAAAACCAGTCAACAAAATGATTTGATTTTCAAGAATGCCATATGTTGCAAATAATACCATTCACTGGGTGACATTACCGGAAGGGACATTATCAAGTCAAAAAAAAAAAAAAAAAACGAAAAAAAAGAAAGATTAAATGAATGACTTACTGCTTGGTTGAATAGTAAGTTGAATAAATATCATGCCATATAAAAATATCAGCCTTTCACTAGGAAACAACAATACATATAACCCTAAAGTAAAATATGACTGTTTCCAGTCATTTGTTACCATACTGTTAAAATCTTCCTTTAGTTAAAGAACTACCACAACGACAACAATAACAAAAACCAATGTCATTTATCCTTACTTTAAAAAGGAAACATTACTACATATAAAATTGCGTACCCAGTACCAAATACTAAGAATAAATAAGTACTTTCAATGATTCTATACACTCTCATACCATGTGGTGTTTAAAGACTACCGTTGTTGTCATCATTGTCATACTTCAGCCTCTTATAGCAAAACAAGAACATAATGCCCACAGTATGAGGCTAAAAAGGGTGGCAATTTTTTTTTTTTTTATTACGAATTTTTATCTAAAAAGGCTATGAATACAATAAGAAATGGCAACAAAAAAATTAAATGTATAGAATATAGAAAAATATCAACAATAAGGGTGGACTTTTTATATTTGTCATTCTCATTGAAGGCTCAACAACTTTACCATAGAATTATCATTGCATTTATATATTGTAATATCTACATATATATTCACTTAAAGTATTTGTATTGAATGTTATGGAAGACAACAAAAACTAAACGATACTAAATGCCTTAATCCCTCTATTGCGGAAATAAAACATTAATGGAACGATAGACGGACAGACAGACAGACAAATCCAGTTGTTAGCGCTAATGTAAGTAATTGAGTGCGAAAATACTGTCGCATTTAAAACATTTAACACTGTGAGGGCTTGTAATTGAACATAATTTTATACGTTGACAACCCCGTATATAATCCATTTTCATTTGGATCGTTTCGGTTAAAGTGTTTTTTTTTTTTTTGGTTGTTTGGAAAAATATTTAAATGCCTAAATATTGTTGGTTACAGTTGAACTATGAAATTGATCTTTAGTAATTATGTTATTTACATAAATATTTTAATTATTTAAAGTATTATTTTTAAAGGTGCTACATAGTTTGAGTCATAGTTATTAGACTGAATGATAAAAATTAGTAAATTATTAAGTAAAGGGTTGTGTATTAGATGTTTCGTAGTTGATACATTTGTGAAATCTTAAATATTGAGATGTTTGTAAATGGGGTATTATTATTATTTTTTTTTTTTTAATATTTCTATGTAATTTGTAAGTGAACATTTTCATTAATTTTTTAATAAAATCAAAATTTATGCATTGATTTCAATGAAATATGTCTTGTTTTATTTGCAACATTTTATGTATGAAAAAATTAATAAAGAAATTTATTTTTGATATTTACTATTTATTGTTTCTTTTCGATTTTTTTTTTTTTTTTTTTTAAGTTTGTAGGAAATCTTTATAACTGTTTAGCTCAACAAAAAATAATGTAAGTATAACTTGAAGACAATTTTTATTTAGGCTTCTTCTTCATACAAATAGCGATTTATAGCGAGAACTATAGTCAATTAAAACAAGTGGTTTTGAGGCTTAGTATTATGGAAAATAGTATTCTTTTCCAGGAATTTTTACACAACTCTTCATAGTGGGACTGATCACAAAAACGTTGGTATTAAATCGGTATCTCCTATACTTAGCTATAAGAAAAATCGTCTTGTCCTATAGTAATATAAGATAAACTACAGGAAGTTAAAGTTTACTACCTCATTTATAAATAAGATTAAAAAAATCATACTTCATTTAGCCGTGAGATATGATCAAATTCAAATTAAAAAGAAAAATTCCTATTTTTACAAAAAAAAAAAAAAATGGTCTGTTGCTTTCACTTTTTGTCAAATTAATGTAAATGGGGAATTCTTTAAAAATATCGCAATATATTAAGTATTATAAATAATAATAATTATTATTATAAAATAATTTTTAAATAATAATTAGTGATTTATACTTATTTTCATCCATAAATTTTTCATCTTCTTTTATATAAATCATAAGATAATTTCATTTACATATTTACATTTTTATTTCCACACACAGACTTAGGGCCGTTATGATAACCTACCTATAAGGTATCAGATAGTTAAAGGTAAGATAAACTAAAGTGAACGATAAAGTGAACTTTATCTACATTTGGTTATTACAACTTGGTTTTAAGTTAAATTTTATAATTTTGATAATACGGCAATATCAATATTATTTTTGAAATGGGATTAAGGAGTGTGATTGGAAAAATTTTAAAAATTCAACAATTTAGAAACGGTTGATGATCTTTTTTGGTATCCCCTCTATTAGAGATCTGATAGTTGTTTCAGTCACTTTTTTGGCCCATCTCCTTTTAAAATCATTGATATTTTGGGACACCTCTTTTGTCCTCTTCGATTCTTTTTTCACAAAAGTCCAATATCTTCACTGGTCTTAGCTTCGGACAATTTAGAGAATTGACCTCTCTTGGTACAAAAACTATGTTATTGTCTTTGTGCTACTCCAGAACTTTCTTATGTAGTGACATGATTGTGCTCTTTTATAAAAGGAAGATTATTTTTGCAAACATTCTTTGATGTATTTTTCGGTAACAAATGACTTACTTCTTTTACCACAACTGTATAAAATCTTCCCAAACCAAATTTTGTCTTCATTTCGTTCCTAAACTTATCTTCAACATGTGATCGAGCAACAACAACATAAGAATTTTTACCCGGAAGCTGCGAAAATTCTGCCAGCACATAAATTTCTTCGTCAATTATACAGCGTCATTATATTTGTATGAAATTTGGTTTTAATTCCGTGCCCTATTCTTGACTTCTAAATTTTTTGCAGTATTCCAGTCTGGAACTTTTTGAACTATATATGTTGTCAACTCCGCATTGGCTTTATATTTTCGCACCAAATAGTCTGAGCATTGAGCTAACCGGGCTGCTTTTCTACCAGATGTGTTTGGAGTTCTTTTTTATATTTTTTTCAATATGTTTGGCCTTCCCATTATAATGTGGACATTTTTTCTTCTCGAACCATGTTTCCTATCAAAGGTCGAATTCTTCTGATACTGTTTAATAAACTTGGAAACAGTTTGATAGCGGATATTTAATTCTTGCGGCACTCCTTACAGCAATCAAAAGAAAAAAACTTAATTAGTTTGTTCTGAAGAATACAAGACATTATATTCTTTAAAATATAAAAATACGCTTCAGTTCTTATCATCAAAGCTTTAGATTTCACTCAAATTTTTGTATATTCATCTAAATATTTTATTAAACTTGACAAATTACTTTTGAACATGTATCTTAGCAACTTCTAAAATATGTTGAAAATTAAGTTCATTCAAGGCCGTCGTGCAACCCTACCGATACCACATGGAACTGTTTCTGCTCTTGAATTATTGTTGTGTTACTCCACCAAGTTTGTTAAAATAACTGCATCAAAAGTTATTTCCAAAGATCAGAAGTTAAAAAGATATTAGAGAATAAAGTTCGATTTTATAAAGGTAAACATAAAAAAAGAATTGCACATTTACATATTTTTATGTATGTATTTAATTTTTAAAACTATTTTCTAGCCCGATAAACTTGAAACGTTGTTCCAAATTTAATCACTTCTAATCAATGCTAGATGTAGGGTGTAACTCAATCAAATAAATTTTTTTAAGCAATTAAGCGGAAAAAAATTAAATTAATTGAAATGAAATGGAATAATTTATGAATTCTAGAATATTTAATAAAAGTCATGGAAAAAATTTAAATTTTTTAAAGCTACGATTTTTTTTTTTAACATTTTCATACTCGAGATGGTCAACGTTGATACTTTGTAGCTTTAGTTTTACTCTACAACTTATATCCTTCTCTACAACTCTTCCATACATTTCAATTCGTACCCGTTTCGTAATTTAGGAGATATATACCCATATTAATTACCAACATAATTGCGGTCGGCCCCACTTTGCACTTCCTGACAACAAAACCTTTAAGGCTCCATTACTCTACCGTAAATGTAAATGTAAAGGGAAACGTAAGTGGACGATTACTCTAAAAACGTAAATATAGCCAATACTTTGTTGTTGTTTTGTACACATGAACATCGGTGATGTCAATTACACATATTTCCAGTGGATCAAATTCAAATTGAAAATCGCTGAATTTATTGGTTTGTATTTCAGCGATTTGTATACAAAACGAAGTTTGTGCTTTTATGACAAAAATTTTGAACTTTAAATTAAATATTCGACTCTACGTCTTATCTAAATTATTTCAACAATTTTTTTAGTGAAGAAAACAGCAAAGCTTTTTCAGCTTTTTTTTTTTATAGCGATTTTTTACGCAGATTTAGTATAATGAAATGAAAAGCTGTCAACACTGTTGTTACAGCTGTCACGTAAAAACGTAGAGCGACCTAATTTGATTAGGTTGCTACGTAACATTTACGTTTTTTAGTGCACATACACACATAACTCTCATAAGCAAAACGTGTCAGCTGATTCGCTACATTTACATTTACGGTAGAGTAATGGAGCCTTAAGCTAATTTAATAGACTTACAGTCTGTCCCACGATGTCGAGCGAAAAATTCATTCAACAAAATATAAAGGAAACTAAATTTTAAATTTATTTGTTGTTTTCCATATAAATTATCGAAACGAATTTTTCGTTCATCATCGTGGGACAGGCAGTTATTGAGAACAATTTCTTTGAGCTGTATTTTTCAATTCCCTTTTTTTCGGAATTTAAACTAACTTATTTTAAAATTAAACTCAACTTTCAGTTAATATATTTTTTAACAGTTTGGTTGTTCAAGAAATTTAAAAACTTCAATGTCTGTACAACTAGATAAATATAAATATTTGTAAATAATATGTAAAATTATAAACATACAACCAAAATATTTATTTTCGTTATCAACGAAATAAAACTTTGCTAGATATCGTATCAATTTAATGATCTTAAAACAACAACAACAACAACAACTTGTATTAACAAAAACTAAGCATATTTTGTATGCATTCATACAAGTGCTCTTATTATGAATACAAACAATTTTCGTATTAAATACAAAAACAAACATTTTCTTTAAATATTATATCCACCCTCTTCTAGCAAAAAAAAAAAAAAAAAAAACAAAAACAAATTTACCTTTTATCCCTTTACCCCCGCTGATAGGATAGTCTAAACATTAACATAGTCAGTCATATTAGTACTTGTATTCGTAGAAATTGGCATAAATGCCTTTTATAAATGGCAAATGTACCATTACGACTTTGATTGTTTTATGCTCGGCTGTGTCTATTGTTTAAGAGCGGATTTAAACAGGTGGTCTCGGCATGTGTTAAGCACGTTTCAAAAGAAGAAAAAAAGCTCTATTATTTTACTTTATACACATACACCTTCATGTTCATATGCATTTATTTACGACCAAAGAACAAAAAAAAGTTCCTGTTGTTTGTTTTTTTTTTCGGATGTTGTTGTTGTTGTGAGTAGACAAGATGATTTTTTGTTGGTTTTCTTTTGTTGTTGGAGATTAGTTTTGTTTATTTTATATTTTTTTTTTCTGTTTTTGTTTTGCCAACATTATGTTAAATAATGGCTTTTTGTATTTAACATTTCGTTTTGTTTTTATTTGTTGTTTATTCGTTAATTATGTTGTTGTAGTTATTTTACTTTGTCAGTGAAAATTTTAAAGTTAAATAAAAAAGCTTTTGTTGTTATTTTTTTATTTTTTACTAAGAGGGTTGAAATTTATTTTTATATTTTATATTGAATTTGACTTAAATAGTTTTATTTGCATAAATCAACATAAACGAGACTTCCTCTTTAGTCTCGTCTCGAACAAATCTTTAATTTGGATATTAGATCCATGGGCCATAATCAAAAATGTTTGATTTTAGGCGTTTATTTTTATACCCACCATTGATTTTGTCATTCCGTGGGTAACAACGAAAAAATCATTTAAATATTTAAAAAATCATAAAGTATATATTTTCTGGGTCCTAGTTATATTCTAAATCGATCCAGCTACTTCCGTCCATCTATCTGTCTGTTAAAAGCAGGATAGGGCTCGAATGGGACAACCTAGGTGGACGAAATTTGACTCAAATATTTATCTTATATAAGGTTTATTTGGGATTGAAAAATCGGTTAAAAGTTATGGGCTAAATACTAGACACCAAGGACAGAAAATAACCATTATACTTGAAAATTTAAACAAAAAAATCAGATACAAGGAACGACCGGATAAAAGTGTTTAATACAGAAATGTAATCTTCAGAACAGGTTCTATCGAAATCTGGAATGATTTTTATTTTTATTAAAAAAATCAGTGTTAATGATTATTTTCAATTAACTCATAATGATTATTTTTTGATTTTTAATTTTTCGCTCATCTTTTAATGATTATTTTTGATTTTTATTTTTTGGCTCAACTCAGATTTTTTTTACTAAAAATCATATTTTTTTAATTAAAAATCTATTTTTTATTAAAAATTAAACTATTAGCAATATATCAAATTTTTTACTAAATGACAATTTTTTACTAGTTAATAGTTTCATTTCTCATGTTAAGTTTTATATTGTGAGCAAAAAAAAGTAAAAATAATCATTATGAGTTGAGTAAAAAAATAAAAATCAAAACTGAATAATGATTATTTTTTGAGTTTTATTTTAAAACTCATAATCATTACGGTCCCTGCTAGAAACACAGGATGTACATTGCAACTTCATTTCATACTTTTCTACTGATATCTCTTAAACAAAAGCATGTACGAAATTTTGTACAGTTAGTTCGAGGGTCGATATAAACTTGGAAACGTCCTCCCATAAAATGTAAAATTTGGAAAAGTTGATGGTGGTTATATAGATTCGGCCAAGCCGAATACATCATTCTCGCTTGTTTTTTTTTTATGGCAGAGTTATATCCATTTTTATAAACATAAAGTGACTCGAATATATGTAAAATCAGTTTGCTTAAATCATTTCTTGCCGGGGGCGTGAAAGTAAATATAAAAATTTTTACAAACTAGAATTTTATTTATAATTCATGTAAAATTACATAAAAAAAACCTTTGGATAATTAATACAGGAGGAATGGTAGCTCCCATACAAAGTAATTATTAATTATAACTATATGCATTTATTTTTGGAAAATATACGCCTATAATATGCACTAAAATAATTCAAAATATACCCTAAAAAATTAAAAAAATATGCATTTATTTTGTTTAATATTTATTAAATAAAAAGAAAAAATAAGTTATTTCAAAAGAAAAAAACAAACATCAGTCCATCTCAAGCTAAGAAATGCAATACATTTTGTAATTTTAAAAGTTAAAACTATGTTTTAAATTATTTGTTCTCCTTATGATCACATTTTTTAAACTTATATTAGTGACATTGAGTTTAATACAACTTTGTTAGTTAGGTTTTTATTTATTTAAACAGACGTATTTTTTTACTAAGTTGTCAAATGTAAATGATTGTCTATTTTGGCGTAAAAAATTTATACATTGAAAATGATCATTCAACATAAACAGAAGTAATAGGAGCGTATTTGAATAATTGTAGTTCAGAAGAAGAGCGCAAAACATCATCTGAACGTAAAGTAATTGATTTAGATTTTTTTTTTTTAATTTTCTCAAATCTTTTTTTTTTTATTTAATAACAGCTTATAACTTTAATATTATTTTTCAGCAACGGAGCCTTCTGCAGCTTCGATTATTGCAATAGTTGAATCAATTAAACTACTTAATGACTCGAAATCCTCTAATTTATTAATAGTTTCAGAAAGAAATCCATAGTTGGAAGAAATAAATGAGATCTTATTACTTGTTTAACTTTTTTTATAGCTTTAGAGTCGTTATCATTCAACTCATCCACAGCGTTTTTGAAGTCATCAAAATACTATTCGTAGTATTTTACAGCATCAAGCCTAGATGAACATTTCGTAATTACTATTTGAGGCGGAAGTGGCAAATTGGATAATTCTGTTTTCTCTAAGAAATCGGCAAATTAATGTGATCAAAATTATTGCGCACATCCTCCGCTACTCGGGCTAATCAACTACATCTCTACAATTACATTAACAATGTACCGGCCGGTAATGTTAGTTGTTTCGTCCATACTTATCCGTAGACATTTATTTTTTTTTTTAAATATTTTATTACTTCCAACTGAATACTGTAAAATTATTCTACATAACTTCTTCTCAGCGTCTTGTACGTTTTAAAGAAATTCAATAAAATTGGATGAGATAGTTTTTTTAAAGAGATGTCTGCAGATATAAAAACTTCACATAAATCCAAGTTGAAATTTGTTTGCAAATTTATCGTCAACAACTATCATTTTAAAAAAATTTATTCTACATACATATATTTAACAACCTTTTCTTTATAAGTTAATGTAATATTCTTACCAAATTCTATTCTAATTTGTTTGAGAATAACCGGAAAATGAGTGTTAAAATCGCTATAACACCTGTTATGCACACTTTACCAGAGACCGGATTTTAATACTGAAAAGCAATCTCTTTATTTTTATTTCAATCAACGTTCAAAAAATAATAAAAATCCTTCATATATTTTTTTTTTATTTTCATCAATAGTTAAATTTTTTCATCATTATCGAAATAAAAAATATAAATATCTTTTGTGGTACTTATTACAAAAGTTTAAAATTATTTTCAGCTTTTTTTATTGGATGAACAAATTTCAAACAACAACACTTTCATTGAATAACAAATATTTTTGAAAAATAATAAATAAAAAAACAGTATTAATCGTTAAAGATATTCATCATGATGGATATTTAAATTAAAAAATAAAAATCCCTCACATAATTTTTTCAACAGATGAAAAATAGTAAAGATATTTATATGTATTGATAACAATAAAAATAAAAAGTTTTCGGGTGATTGCTTTTACCTCAAAATGAGAAACATAAAAATAAGATTGTAACAAAAAATGTTTAAAAACCAAAAAAGAAATTAAAAATATGCAATAAAAATATACATTATTATGCATTTTCAACAAAATATGCTAAAATATGCACTAACAAATCGATGCCATTTTTTAGTAAAATCTCTGTTTCGGATAGTTAACAACATAAGATCATTTTTAAATGCTCCAAAAAAAACATGCATTTGCATATAAATCCGCCCCCTAATTATCACATATCTAGAGAACTATTACAGATAAAATCTTGAGATTTTATGAAAATAATTATATTATCAATCTACATAATTGAGATGAAAGTGGGCCGGGTAGGTTTAAGGGGGAGTGATAGCCTCCATACAAATAAAATACTAATTATCATATAACTTAAATATTGTCAAAGCAAAAGTTTTCAAAATTTTGCTTTAATAACATTCTCATCGACCACCAACGAAATCCAACACGGATTTGTTCAACGAAATCAACAAATTGGGCTTATGTATGCACGCAAAGAAAAAATATAGTTGGTCAAATCATAATCGGTAACTATCATTAATGTTTAGGTTTATGATTCCCTCAATCACATCAGTTATTATACCCTTTTGTGAACATAATATTGTCCTATCCAATATTAATATAATATGAACCTCACAATCATAACATTTATATGTGATAGTTCTCACAACCATACTGCATAAATATAACATGATCCCTACATTAAATATTATAATACCCCCAATCATAATACTATGCATACGGTTAAAATATATTTTTTATTTATTATTATTTTTTTAATTTAAATTTTTCGAATAGAAAATAATTAAAAAACAAATACCACAGCCTTCACTGGACGATTTCGTTCAAGAAAATCCATCTTCACATTCACACACCTAAAAGAAAATTTATAGAAACACATTTTTTTATTATTATTTTTATATTTGACCGCACTGAATTATTGATATTTATTGTACTTACCGAAAAATATTTCCAATTTGAAATTTGGCCATTGATGATTTCCTCCGTCAGCACTCCGTGGATCTCATTATTAAAAAATAATAAAGTTTTTTAATAAAAATTTTGTGAACTTTTTTAAACGTTTTTCTTCACTTTACGTCCGTCACATTTAAGATTTCATTACTGAATGAGTAAATTATTTCGAAAGAGAGATAACAATAAAGACGAGCATATTATTGTCACCCCTCGCATTAAAATATTACATACAAATATTTCATTGAAATAATATGTTACTATGAAACATATTATTCTTTTACTTAGTACACCGACTTTATGTTATTACAAAGTACCATATGTTAAATGATCAGAACAAAAAATAATTGATTCAGCTTAGTCTAAAACACAATAATTTGATTGTGTTAGCCATATAAACTACTTAGGAACATCACTTGATTTCCGCGAGCATTTCGGAATCATGTTTTTTCTTTGCGTGTGTATTCGATTTATGTTTATAAAATCCAACAATTGGATTTGAAAATTTAAATACTATCATCTCCAGTTTATAAGGAGAATTTCAAAACAACGCTTAAAGCAGTTCATAATTTGTTTAAAAACATAAAAATATAATTAGGAGTAGAAATATAAATCCTTTAACATATAATTTTTGTTACGTTTTCATAAACCCATTTCAAGTTGAAAATGGATTGGAATTTCGTTTCCAATCCAATTCAGAGAAACAAGCCGAGGCAAAATTTTCGGCGGCGGCGGCGCAAACTAAACTAATTCAGCTAAATTTTCGGCTGAGATATAGTAGATACTATATTGTGAGTAAAATTATAATAATAGATGGAGTTACTGCATTTAGTTCTTCGAATAAGATAGAAAAATATATTTTTTTGGTTGAATTTAAATAAAAATTTAAAAATTTCGGCGGCTGATTTTGATTCGATGTGAGCCGATGAAAACGGCGGCGGCGCATGACTTGACATTACACGGCTCAAAACCGGCTTGAAGCCGATCGGCTTTTTTCTCTGATCCAATTCCGATTAGGCTTTCATAAACAGCAGATAATCATAAAATGAAATCTATGATACTAATTAGTTATTAGTATCAAGTATTAGTCATTAGTATCAAGTATTGTGAGTTTAGATCTGTTACCAGTTTGTTTAAAATATCCACAAAATTTATAAAGGATTTAATTCAATTTCAGCCAGTTTCAGAATTTTTGATATCGGCCTACAAAACAGAAAAAAGTAAAAACATGGACTTCAATTACGAAAATGCTTATACTAATTAATTTTTGTTTGATTCTGCTCCAATCATCAAAATGATAATTTTAATAACTAGAATAATTGATTTAACTTTTCTTAAATAGATTGAAAATTGCTGGAAATTATGAATTTAGGTCATCATTTTATTTGTATATTTTTATAAAAAAAATATTCATTTTCTTTATATTTTTTTAAGAGCTGTCAATTTAAAAAATAAGTTTGTTTGTTTGTGCGTCATCACGTCTAAACGGCTAAACCGATTTTCTCGAAATTTGGCACACAGATAATACGGAGGTGGTTATAAGCTATGTAAGATCTCGATTGGATACCACGCCCACTTTTTTAAAACTCTTAAACGGCTGCACTGATTTTTAAGAAATTTGACACACAGATAGTACCAGAGCCGCTGGTCATTATAGGCTATGTATGAACTGGGTTGGATGCCACGCCCACTTTTTAAAACTCTCAAACGGCTGCACTGATTTTCACGAAATTTGACACACAGATAGTACCAGTGCCGCTGGTCATCTGTGGTCATAAGCTATGTATGAACTCGGTTGGATGCTACGCCCACATTTTAAGCCCACTTTTTAAAACTCAAACGGCTGCACCGATTTTCACTAAAATCGACACACAGATAGTATCAGTGCCGCTGGTCATTAAACACTATATATGAACTACGTTGGATGCCACGCCCCCATTTTACGCCTACTTTTTAAAACTCTCAAACGACTGCACCGATTTTCACGAAATTTTATATGCAGATAGTACCAGTGCCAGTGTTCGTTATAGACTGTGAAAGAACTGGGTTGGATGCCACGCCCAAATTTTACGCCCACTTTTTGAAACTCTTAAATGGCTGTACCAATTTTTAAGAAATTTGACACACTGATAGTACCAGTACCGGTGATCGTTTTAGGCTATGTAAGAACTGGGTTCACACCCACATTTTACGCCCACTTTTTAAAACCCTTAAACGGTAGCAAATGTTTGATATTCCCTATTAGGGGGTAGCGAAGCGCACCTGGTTACGCTCGTATTAAATAAATTTAAACCCTGAAATGCTACAGTGATATTTCTTTATTTTTTATTTTATTTATTTATGTCTATGATTTGTATTCTTTTAGGCATTTTATAATTATGAATAATAATTTTCAATTAAATATAAATATAAAATTTAACAAAATTAGTTTAAGAAACTTATTATAGATTTTTTTCACAATATTAGGACTTAATGAATCGATAAATCGATAAATCGATAAATCTGTATAGTTGGTTAAACGTATTGCACATTATTCTTATTGGATCAGCATCGGCATAATTAGATCTCAAAAATGACACCATTAAAATATTTTAAAATTAAAAACCTCTGCTGTGGTTTTTTATGTTGCTTTAAATAGCAACATAGAAAAATGCGTGATCGATTTGACGGAACGTGTATTTAAAATAGTACAAAAAAAAAAAAAAAAAAAAAAAAAAAAGACGCCTCAAATCTAAATTTAGTTTTTCGGGTCATGGTCTGTAGAAATTTTGCAAATATCATAGTGATTATTTTACAATAAATTTAGGCCCCAAGTTGTCACTCATTAAAAAAAAAAACAAGCGCAAATATTCGGCCCGGCCGAATCTATATACCCACCATCAACTTTTTCACATTTTAAGTTATTAAGAGAAGGAGGTAAAGTGGGCGGTAATGTGGGCAGTAAAGTGGGTTAGTCCTTGAACTATTTGAACAAAATTTCATTGATTTTCACCTTATATGGTAGGTGGGCGGTAAAGTGGGCGGACCACGCCCATTTTTGGCTTCCGAGTTGATATCGATCCCCAAACTATATGTACAAAATTTCGCAATCGCACATGCTTTTGTTGCAGAAATATCGACAGAAAAGTATAAAACGGACACCCTGTGTTTCTAGTTTTTAGGAGGTAAAGTGGGCGGTAAAGTGGGCAGTAAAGTGGGTTAGTCCTTGAACTATTTGAACAAAATTTCATTGATTTTCACCTTATATGGTAGGTGGGCGGTAAAGTGGGCGACCACGCCCATTTTTGGCTTCCGAGTTGATATCGATCCCCAAACTATATGTACAAAATTTCGCAATCGTACATGCTTTTGTTGCAGAAATATCGACAGAAAAGTATAAAACGGACACCCTGTGTTTCTAGTTTTTAGGAGGTAAAGTGGGCAGTAAAGTGGGCGGGCCACGCCCATTTTTTGTTTCCGAGTTTGCATTAGTCCTTGAACTATTTGAACACAATTTCATTGATTTTCACCTTATGTGGGAGGTGGGCGGTAAAGTGGGCGGACCACGTCCATTTTTGGCTTCCGAGCTGATATCGATCCCCAAACTATATGTACAAAATTTCGCAATCGTACATGCTTTTGTTGCAGAAATATCAGCAGAAAAGTATAAAACGGACACCCTGTGTTTCTTGTTTTTAGGAGGTAAAGTGGACAGTAAAGTGGGCGGGCCACGCCCATTTTTTGTTTCCGAGTTTGCATTAGTCCTTGAACTATTTGAACACAATTTCATTGATTTTCACCTTATATGGGAGGTGGGTGGTGAAGTGGGCGGACCACGCCCATTTTTGGCTTCCGAATTGATATCGATCCCCAAACTATATGTACAAAATTTCGCAATCGTACATGCTTTTGTTGCAGAAATATCAACAGAGATGTATAAAACGGACACCCTGTGTTTCTAGTTTTTAGGAGGTAAAGTGGGCGGTAAAGTGGGCGGGCCACGCCCATTTTTTGTTTCCGAGTTTGCATTAGTCTTTGAACTATTTGAACACAATTTCATTGATTTTCACCTTATATGGGAGGTGGGCGGTAAAGTGGGCGGACCACGCCCATTTTTGGCTTCCGAGTTGACATCGATCCCCAAACTATATGTACAAAATTTCGCTATCGTACATGCTTTTGTTGCAGAAATATCAGCAGAAAAGTATAAAACGGACACCCTGTGTTTCTAGTCTTTAGCCCATAACTTTTTTGCCCGATTTTCAAGCTCAAACAAACCTTATATAAGACAAATATTTGTGCCAAATTTCGTTTCCCTACGTTGCTCCGTTCGAGCGCTATCCTGCTTTCAACAGACGGACAGACGGACGGACATAGCTAGATCGACTCAGAATCTAACCAGGACCCAGAATATATATACTTTGTGGGGTCTTAGATGATTCCTTCAACATGTTACACACGGAATGACAAAATCAATATACCCCCCATCTTTTTGATGGTGGGTATAAAAACTTAAAAAACGAGGCCAAAAATGAAAGATAAATGTGTACCGACCTAATTTAAAAGTTATAATCATATGTAAGCAAAGATTTGCAATTAAATTAATTTTGAATTTTCTTTTTAAATACTCCAGAGCTAGGAATATCTGCTCCTGCATATTGTAGTTTTAAATTAGTTAAATAAGCGAAGTCAAAACTAATATAAATTGATTTTTAGCTTTCGTATAATATAATATTAACCAAAATTTACTTAAAATCTCCATACTTAGTAATGTTCACATGCATGTAGTTATATTGACTTTTTAACCCCTTTTACGTTTATTACATTTTAATAGAATCATAATATAATTTATAAATTTCAACATATCATAAAGTCTACTTTGTTATACTTATTGACTTTAATAAATACATAATCAAACAACTGAAGTAGTCGTTCAAATCATTAAATAAATAATATCATATCAAATAAAGACAAAAACAAATAACAAATAAATATAAATCTAGATCTAAACATAGAATGTCGGCAAAATAACAAACACCTTTAGATGTGTGTTAATAATTCTTTACACAACAATTGAAAATGTCACATTTAAAAATAATAAATAACAACAACAATAAATATGAGAATACCACCAACATCTAAACAGATTTCAACTATGTATATAAAATAAAGATATTCTCATTCAATGGTTACAGAAATAATAATAAAATAAAAAAAAACCCATTAAACGCTTATCGTTTTGCGAATGTATGTTTAGAGTTTGAAAGAAATATAAAAGAAAATCTAAACTACAATGAGCTACATAGTTCATTTTTTCAGTTGCTTTTGGTTTGTTTTTTTTTTACTTCTTATCAATTTTAACCACAACTAACCGTTACCACCAAACCCACTACCTTTAGTTGATAACAAATCATTCAGTTTTAAAATATATTTAGAATAAAGTATGATACTTATACTTACTTTTTGATATGATATTCAGTAAGTATATTTTATATTTACGATCTAGCGGGCTATTTGGAATCATAAAAAAATAACTAGTTTTATTAAGAATTTCTTTGATTTTGTTCAAGTGTATTTGATATTTTTTTCATAAACGTCTTGATTTTATTGCTTCTGATGGCATTTAATATGGTGACCGACTAATATTTTTCATACAGTAGAATATATTTGATTAAGGGCAGGTGCTAATGAGAGTTGTTTCAATTGCAACTTAAAATTAATTTTTTTTCTCATATTGTTGATATAAAAAAAAAAAACCCAACGTTGCACAGTGGGGTCAAACGCAAATTTGTTGCTAATAAATCTGTATCTCCAAAACTACTGCTCGGATTAAATTGAAATGTATGCAAGAGTTGCAGAGGAGGACTTAAGCTTTAAGATAAATCATCTTGTAGTCACCCTGTGATAACATAAGATAAGCTACAGGGTGTCAAATTTGACTACCTCGAGTAAAAAAAAAAGTTTCAAAAATTCGTAACTTCTAAAAATTAAGTCCGATTTTAAAGATTTTTATATTTCTGTAAAGTAATTGGCAAGAAAAAGAAAAAAACTTAGATAAAGATAAGTTTACTCACCTAAGATATCTCTTATAGTTAAAAAGATAATTAAACTTGAATTTTGAATATTTGATTTTTTGACTCGACTTTCTTTCGTTCTATGGTGTATGAGGAAAACATTTTTTAAAAGTATTTTGTAATTTGTTATATATTTTAAAATAATATGCTGAAAGATTTTTTTATTATCCCAATTCATCTAGACGTGAAAAATATTCAAATTCAGCACTCTGAAATTAATATGAAAAATGGCTGTTTTTTACAAAAATATAGTAAAATTCTTTCACTTTTTTCTCAAAGTTCTATTAAAGAAAATATTTTTTTCTTTATATATTTCAAAAGATAAGGCTACCTAAATGTTTAATAATGAAATTTTGAATTGCTTTAGGTTTGCACCCTACATCCAGCAGAAGTTGAAAGTGGTGAATTTTAAAGACAAGCTAAATTTTTATCGATTAATAAAAAAATGTTACGCGAGTTTTTTTAAATTTATTGACGATATTTTATCGAAAAATAGATTTAGACCGATTTGACACTAAACTGCTTCCCGCCCGGCCAAAAACGTATGCAGGAGTAGAGATTTTATGAAAAAAAATAGAGAAATTTCCGATCGTTTAATATATATCGAGGGTCTATATTCAAAACGGGCCTCATGCAAAGCACCATTGTTCAGGAGAACATTAAAAACTGTTTATTTCCCTCAATTTTAAATTTTTTGCAATTCGTTCTTCTACGAGTTATTAATATTACGTCTACAAAACCTCACAGTGAAAAATAAATCTTTTAACTCCATTATTCGCGAAGTTAAGGTAGATAGCCCGTTTTGTCTTAATTATTTTTAATGTTTGTTATAAAATGTTCATATAGCCCGTTTGGTTTATTGCAAATGAAAGAAGTAAAACATAGAATTTTTGGAAAAAAAATTTACAATATGTTAAATTTATGATATCATACCAACCAGGAGATAAGAAAAAGCGAAATTTTGTGGTTGGCTGGACCATTTTTAATCGTAAGAAATTTCAAATAACAGGAATGTTTACTAAAAGGACGAAAATGTGTTCAAAATTAAAATTATAAATTAAATTTTGAAAAAAAAATGCAAAAAAAAAAAACCTTTAAAGACGATGTTTATTGCACTTTTTATTTAATTATCATTTTTTTAAGAAATTGCTTTTGGTATCTAAGATATTTTGCTTATAATCACGAATTTTATTAATTTTTTTCATTTCTGTTTTTAAAACTAGGGTATAGTGCTCCCACTTAGCTATGACCCGCATATGATCTATAAGCATCCAAAAAAGGTTAAAAATCTTCAAAGGCTTTTTTATTGGGACTGTATTGAGATAGCAACATTTTTGTGAGATATATTAAAACTCTAATTCAAAACGTTTAAAAAAAGTTCAAATTGCAAAGAAAATTCTCCTTATTTATCAATTTTTATTTTTACATTTCTTTGATAATCAAACAAAAACTTGCATATAGCTCGTTTTGCCTTAAAAAAATATACTGTTTGTAGATAGCCCAAAACAAAAAGTGAAAAATATTGAGTTTGTATTAACATTTGACTCCAAAATTAACACCATATATAAAAAAACAGAAAACTAAAGAGTCTGACGCAAAAAAAAAAAAAAATCTAAATCTGCATGAGGACCGATTTGAAGATAAGCCTCGATATATATTATATATGGCAAATATTGGTTAAAGTGCCTCACCAAAAAAAGTTGCAAAACATTTTAGTTATATAAAAATTAACTTCAAATTATAATAGAGGCATACTACGACCTTGAATATTAGTTAACAAAATTATTTTATCTCTTTTCAGTCGCGAAATATTAAGATTTTACTAAAAATTTTTATCACATTTTCATCTTTCAAACATGTAATTTTATATATTTCGATAGATAGATAGATGAAAATAACACGTAATTAACCCATTATGAGCTAGAGGATCAATTTTATGCTTTTAGTTCCCAAAATATTAAATTAGTAATTTTTGCAAATAAGTCGCATAAAAGTACTCATTACACTTAAATATTGATAAATTTATGAAAAACATAATAAGTTCATTCAAAACCGCAATAATAATTGAGTAAAAAGGAGTTTTTGAAATTTAGCCGCTAATTTGCACGAATTTGCAGCTTTTTTGATCAATTTACGCTTTCGGGGACATTTATATCCTTAACTGACCATTTATTTGCCATTAAAATTAACTAAACTAATTATGGACCGAAAATTCCAAAATTTTATTTGTGCAACTAAAGGGTTAAATGAATCCATATGTCAATAGTATTTAATTAGACCTTTCTAATGATATCATATCATATCATATCATATCATATCATATGCTGTAATTTTTTTGACAAAAAATTAAAAAACATAATTTTGGAGGTTTTTTAAAAATGGTCCATCTCACGAAAATAAAATAATCGAAAGAAAATATTTTGGGAATGAGATAAAAACATATAAATCTTTTATTTTAAGAGGGTACATTTGCAACTTGTTTTGTCCCCATACAAATCAAGGCACGAATGGACATCATTTCTTATAAGGATCAAGAAAATGTAAAAATTTTTTCACTCCGTCGAAAATTGTGGAAATTACAAACGTAATATAAACTTATATATTCCCTTCACAACTGTGGTGAATGGTATAAATATTAACCCTTAGAATCCAAAAATATTTAAAAAATTTTTTAAAATTTGTGATTTTTTCTTTCTGTGTGAATTGTATATAAACAATTTAGTCGATCATTATTTATTTCTTTGAATCCTCTTGGGAAGTATGCTTCTTTTTAAAAGCACTATATTTAATTAAATTTAAATGGAATAGGACTTTAAAATAGACAATTATGTATTATTTCGGATATTTTTTGGGTTAGGTATTTCCTCAGATGTTAAAAGCTTTCAGATTAGTATTCACTTGAGACTAGCAAGAAGTTCCTGGGATATAGGCTTTTGAAATCTTTAAATATCAAATCTTACTTTCGTAAAAATATTTAAGGAAGTTTTATTCACAGAACAATATGAATACCAAAGTAATGATTCGACTTTCGGATGAGTTGTTATATCGAGAGTCTATAGTCGAAACACATTATCTCGAAAAACACTATTTTTCAGGAAAGCACAATAAAATGTTTTTATTTCGCTTATTTTTTTAAGTATACAAAAAATGTTCTATGGGAAATGGGACCCGTAATCAAAAAAAAAAAAAAAAAAACAAATGTGCAGTAATAACTTTCTCAACTTCAACAATTGCAATGGAAATAGGAGGGGTAGGTATAGAAGGAGTGGTAGCTCCCTTACAAAGTAATGAAGAACTATTAGACCAAAAGCTTTAAAATTGAATGGGAGTAATTTCCTTATAAAAAATCATAACCAAAGAGACAAAAAATGATGTTTATAGCAATAAATATCAGGAAGAAAACTACAAAAAGCAACACCAAAAAAAAAAAATATTTTTTAACGGATTTACCGAAATACATGAAAGCTCCCTAAAGTGTAGTGTCTATACTAGACAAATTTGTATCGAGGCAAATGTCAAAATTAGTGCGAATACACTGCTGATTATTTTTTTATAGATAGTTACTACGTAACGCTTTATGACGATGAATTTTTTAAAAAAAAAAAAAAAAAAATTTTCTTCTCTGTTCATAACTAAGATGAAAATAGGGCGGGCAGCTAAAAGGGAAGTGTTAGCTCCCATATAAGGTAAATCTTAATGTTTGCATATATAAGAAACTATTACAGTGAAAGTCTTTTAGAATAATTTACACAATTGTGGTGAAGTTTTACACGTATATCTAAAGATATCGTGATAACTTAGTCAGATATGATATATGAAATGTTTATATTGTTAAAATATAAAATAATTTTTGAGGGAGATGTATAAAAGTAAAGTATTTATTTTATAAAATAGAGGAATAAAAAATGGTTGTAAATTAGAAATTTTCACTTGAAATTTATATTATATATATAATGGCATCAAAAACGCAGTTTCATGAAATCCAGTGATAGATGGTTTTGGAATATAGACCCGCGATATAATAATATGTTTTCATTTAATTTTCAAAATGTCAATATTTTAAAAAGAACTGAATTAGTTTGTGGTTTTATGATTTATAAGTTTATTTCTTAATTTGTTTCCTTCATATTAATAAATAGTTCACAAATTTTTTTTTAATTCTTAATTATTTGTTTCTGACAAGATTTCCCGGTATACCGGAAAATTTCAAAATTAAATAAAAGTAATCTTTCACAGTTAAATAGAACATAATATTTTTAAAAAATTCCCATGCTCTTAAGTAAATTTCCATTAGTTTACGTAAGTAGGTATGTCCGTAAGACAATTCTTATTTTCTTTATCTTTTAAAATGTTCATACTTACGTTTGCTTAACAATTACTTTATATTTATTTATATTTGTATTATTACCCTTTTAAAAAAATCTTCAAGTATATATTTTTTTATATTGTTTGTATGAGACCCACTAATGAATGATAAGATTTCTTTTCTAATCACAGCCCATTACTATTAAATATTGACATATCGAAAATTCTATTGCTTTATAATGACAAATTTATTATTTATGAAATTAATCGTTTGACTGTGATTCTTATTTATTTTCTTTTATGATTTATTTATTCAACTCTTTAGTTTTTTTATGACGTTTATTAATATTTAGTCGTTCAATACACTTAAAAACGAGTTAAGAAAATTATATAGATTGTCAATAAATTGATAGGTTTGAGTTGTTGGTGGAGAGATTGGTATTATGAAGGAAGTAATTTTAAATAAATATACATATAAATTGTTTAAGTGTTTATGGGGGCGAGAAAGAGAGAGTTAAAGTTGGGGAAATATTTGAACTTTAGTATGTATGAAGTTTTTTTCAGTTAATAGTTACTACACCTATTATAGTTTAAATAATAATTGTACTAAAATATTAAAGTTTCAATTGAAATGTATAATATTTATAATATTAAAAGAGAATAAAATAGCACAAATTAGCCTGTTATCTTACGTTTTAAAAAGTCTTACAATTTTACTTTATGGAGACTTATAGTACTTTGTGAAGACCTATGATTATAACATACAACTCGTATTACATAAAAACCTTCAAATTGGGCGAAATCATATAAAAATTGTCTCCTTATCTCTTAGGATATGAAAAAGTTAAAATAGATTTTGACTTAAATACTTAAAAATATAACCGTTTTCTTTTTCTTTATTAGCTTTCTAAACTTTTTTAAGACATTTTATCTTGAAGCATTTTCTTTTATACATACATACGTCTGTATGTAAGTATGAATAAGTCATCATTATATCATATGTCTTTTGCTTTTAAGTGTTTTCTATACTTATTTATTAAAAAAACAAATAAACTCTCCTACAGCATCAACAACAACAACAAGAACAACCTCAAAGGACATTATTTAACAAAAAATGAAATAAAAATCCTGGTTTTATTTATACTTGTATACATTATTACTTAACTTGTATTTGTGTATTTGTAGTAGAATATATTTTCTCATTCGTTTATTTATTTAACAACCAACAATATTTCTTTGATTATACCAATCTACCCTAAAGAAATATTATTTACCTCTTTTATAAACTTTTTTTTTTTTTTTTTGTAAAAGCACTTAAAATTGTTTGTTTATAACTTTGTGTTATTGTTGTTTTTGTCTTTCTTGTTTTTAAGTTTTATAGCAGCCTGAATTTTGTGATGAAATAAATCCTATGGCTTTGCTCTTAAGTAAAAGAGAGTGTAGTGAAGATGTTATTTGGAATACAGAAATCTTGAAATATAAACAAATAAATATACAAATGCATAACGACACACAACCACACTCACTTTTATGTATAATAGAATAAATAAATGAATTTCAAAGAGTTTTTTGTTTTATGACCATAATACACAAATAATAAACAAATACAAAAAGAAGAATAAAACAAGGATATAACAAAGTTTTAAGATTTTAAAACCTAAAAAAGTACTAAGTAATTGTCATTATAAGTCCATGTACAAAGTTTGTTTGTAATAAAATAATAAATCACTCGCTTTCAAGTCTGAGCCAAAGAATACCCGATGATATTAAGTCCTACAACATTGTGTGACAATTTCCAAAAAAATATTTTCACACATCGATATAACTATGAATAAACGTAGAGCTCAAACATACCCAGCATGTTATTCTTTTATACTTCTTGTTC
The DNA here is from genome assembly GCA_951394005.1 of Protophormia terraenovae. Classification (NCBI taxonomy): domain Eukaryota; kingdom Metazoa; phylum Arthropoda; class Insecta; order Diptera; family Calliphoridae; genus Protophormia; species Protophormia terraenovae. The sequence continues at coordinate 34,826,194 of OX596074.1, forward strand.
ACTGATTTTTAATCATTTTTCTTTAAACTATAGTTATACAATTTTTTAATAAAAATTCTGTTTTTGCCACTTCGTTAGCGTATATTTTTTTTAATAAAAACCATACTATATTATAAATTCAAATTGTGTTAATTTATAATTTTGTAACTATAAATTTTGAAAATTATTTCTAACAGTATAAACACAGTGCTCTTCGCTATCCCATTGTATTAAAATAAAATAAAAGCATCGGAATAAAATTAATAAACAGACAGACTAACAAACACGGATTTACTTTTATATAGATAGCATTTAACATGATCTTGCAGTACTCCTACAAAGATCAAATAAAAACTTGGTATCCTCTTTATTAAAAAAAATTATAATAAAATACCAAAAGTTAAGAAAACCGTAAAATTCAACTATGATTGATATCTCCCGTGGAAACAGTTACAATATTGCTGTTCTCTCTGCATTACGAACAGAAAACTTTTTAAATATTTTAGTTACCAGTTTCTTACATCTTACTTTAACGTTCGAAGGATCAAAAACAAACAATAATACATCTTTAATTTATTTTTCTAAAGTTAATTATTAAAAAAAAAAAAACTTATGGATTTTCATTCACTTAGGACCATATACCTTTAAATTCATAATTTTAGATTAAATATTATAGAAAATTCAAAAAGTACCATTAGAAGAACAAAAGAGTGCCGCAAATCCCTTTTTCAGGATTCTCATTAACTTAGGATCATATATTTTTAATTTCATATTTCTATGTTCAATTTTGTAATTCAAAAAGTACCATTGGAAGAACAAAATGTACCACAAAGTTTCAATCTTCAATTCCTACGCACATAGGACCATGTATCTTTAATTTCATGCTTTTAGGTTAAATTTTGCAGAAAATTCAAATAGTACCATTGGCAGAACGAAAAATAACAAAAAGGTCCCTCTCTTGATTTCTTACCCACATAGGACCATGTATCTTTAATTTCATATTTCTATGTTAAATTTTGTAGAAAATTCAAAAAGTACCATTGGCAGAACGAAAAAGTACCAAAAAGTCCCTCTCTTCAATTCTTACCAACATTGGGACATGTGTCTTTAATTTCATGTTTCTAGGTTATATATTATAGAAAATTCAAAAAGTACCACAAAGCCCCCTCTTATGAATTCTCATTAATTTGGGACAAAATATCTTTAATTTTATGTTTCTAGGTTAAATATGATAGAAAATTCTAAAAGTACCATTGGAAGAACAAAAAAGTACCATAAAAAGACCCCTCTTATGGATTCTTATTCATGTTTCTAGGTTCATAATTAAAAAAAATCAAAAAGTACCATTAGAAGAATCAAAAGGTATCACAGAATCCCCTCTTATGGACTTTAATTAATTTTGGACCACATATCTTTAATTTCATGTTTCTGGGTTTGATTTTGTAGAAAATTCAAAACGTACCATTTGAAGAACCAAAAAGTACCACAAAAACCATCCTCTTACAGAACCTTTAAGTACCAAAAATTCCACTCTTGTGAATTCTTATTAACATAGCACTTTATTTTCTTAATTTCATGTTTCTAGGTTTAATATAATAAAAAATGGTCCATTTCTTTTGAATAAAATATAATTTCCAGTTTTAATCCCCTTTTTGGTACTTTTTATTCCCCCCTGAATCTTACAAATGTAGCATTCCAATGAATTTCTAAATTGTCCTAGCATCTAACGTTAAAATGTGTCAGTAAAAAGAAAAAAATATTTTGTGAAAAAAGTACCAATTTCAGGTACGATTTTTACTCCTTAAACATTCAAATTTCCAAAGAGTACCAAACTTATATTCCGCAATTTTCAATAAGATACTAATTTGATGCACATTTTATTTCTATGCTCACTGGTTTAAAATACCTAAAAGGGCCGAATTTCAAAAAAGTACCAGACACCTATCCGATTATTTTTTAAATGAATATCTATGTATCTCTATTAGTTTAGGAGATTTTTAACATTTTTTACCCCCTTAACATTCGAATTCCCAAAAATCCCATCTTAGTTGCTTTATTCGATAGGAGAAAGTTGGGTACCGAATAAAAATAGATAAAATTATGTATTAACATCAATTAAAATCTTCAATTTAGGCTGAGTTGTTTTTTTATAAGAAGTTGTTATAAGCAGTTAAACATTTTTGAAAAAGAGTAAAAAAAACAATTTTCATCAATATTCAGTGTATTTATTTTTAATAAAAAGTCTTTTAAAGTAAAAATTTTAAATGGAACCATTAACTTCAGGTATTTAAGTGTACTTTTCTTTAAGTATTTCTAAATAATATTTTGTCCTAATATTTTTGCAATTTTTTTGAAAAATTTCCTAAAATACACTAATTTTCAACTTTCATGGTATGCTACTTTAAATGTAATAGGATATTTGTTTTGAAATTTTTCGGAAAAATAATGTATGTATTAGGGTAGATTTGAAAATTTTGATTTTGAGATATCACACCTTTTTAGAAGGTTTTTGCATCAATTAAAATAATGGCGTATTTTGTTTTTTAAAATTCCAACTCCTTCCCCTGCATATCTTCGGCTAAAAACGCACATTTGGAGCGCCATTTTGCGCAGAGACGAATCCAATTGATTTATAGAAAAATTTCTTTAATACATCAATTCTACATAAAATTTTAGTAAGAATGAGAACTATTCAACCCACTTAACATGCATCGTGTTCCAATTAGGGTGTCCGAAACATTGACTTTTTTCAAAAAAGTTTTAAAAATATATTTTTTTATAAATACAATGAAAATATACTATTTGCTTAGAAATATAACGCAACAATTTTTACTTTACCACTTTTCGCTTTAAAGTTATAAGACATTAAAATTTTCATATAAAAGCAAAAAAAAAAAAAAAATTATTTAAACCAAAATTAAAAATATTGAATATTGTGAATTATAATGCTCATGTTTTAAAATTTTTTATTTTTTAATAACAATAATTTTTTAAGATATTTATTTTTTATAGTTATTATTAGAAAATTTTTTAGTCTTATAACTCTAAAACGAAAAGTCGTACATTAATTATTTTTTCGCCATTTTTTAAAGCGAAGAGTATATTTTCAATGTGTTTATAAAAAAATATATTTTTAAAACTTTTTTGAAAAAAGTCAATTTTTCGGACACCCTAATTGGAACACGATGCATGTTAAGCGGGTTGAATAATGTTCATTCTTACTAAAATTTTATGTAGAATTGATGTATAAAAGAAATTTTTACTATAAATCAGTTGGATTCGTCTCTGCGCAAAATGGCGCTCCAAATGTGCGTTTTTAGCAGAAGATATGGAGGGGAAGGAATTAGAATTTTAAAAAACAAAATACGCCATTATTTTTACTGATGCAAAAACCTTCTAAAAAGGTATGATATCTAAATATCACAATAAATTTTTCTTTTCGAAACGAACCCTAGTATGTATATTGTACACTTTAATATTATGAAAAAAATCGTGCACATATATAGCCCGATTTGAGAAAAAAATTCGAAAAAACTGCAGCAGATTTGCTTTATTAAAGATTAAACAGTGTAGAAGTATGGAAATAAATCTGTAACTTCTAATCGGCTGAGCACTTTATTGATTGATTTAATTAATTTATTAATTGGAAATATTTTTCGGTTTTACAATTTTTAAGCTTTTACTTATTGATATAATCATTTTGGGGAGAGGAGCAAATTTAAACAAGTTTATAATTGAATGAATTATTTTCATATACTATGTATATTTGTTAATTGGTGACTTTTTTCTGTGTGGATTTGCATGATATTTCATAGATGCGTAGTAAGTAGAGGACAGTAGCATTTTGAGTTTAGAAGCAGGATCCAATATACGCTTCGGGAGCGGAGCTATGAAAGTTAAAAATAGGATACTAGTGTCATGGAAAATGTTTAACCACTAGAGAATTTTTGTTTCTTACCCGATTTCCAAGATTTTTATATCACCTTAAAGTCCTTAATAAATCCTTTAGAAAACCTATTTGTATGTACTACTTATCTTATATATTTTTCGAGTTATATACATTTGAAATTAAAAAAACTCAATTTTACAAGATCTTAGTTAAGATTTTTCCATATTAATCAAGTATTTTTAAACGATATTATTATGTTTTATTTAATAGGTTAAAAAGCAAAATTAGCTCTCGAACAAAGAAAATGGAGTCAAAAGTTAAACGATTTAGAATTGGAAAGTTTGCAAAAATTAACAAACGGACAGATGGACGGACATTAGAATTCTCTAAAAAACCTTAAAATTGGAAAGTTTTTTTTTATTTTGATATCACCTTTCCCCGAATTAAGTGGCATTTTCGACCCATTTAACCCAAATGCATAGACGGTCTTACGAACATCGCCATGCTGCCAAAAAATATTTTAGATTTCAAAAATGCATTTTTTTACTAACTAATACGTAGAGAAAATAGAACGTGATCTTTAAAATTTGGATATCACCTTTTCCTGAATTAAGTGGCATTTTCACCCCATTTAACCCAAATGTATAGACGTAAGGACAGACATAACCATTCAGCCAAAAAACATCTTATAGTTCTAAAAATGCATTTTTATACTTACTAATAAATAGGAAAATAAAACGTGATCATAAAAGTGTTGATACCACACTTCTCTGAATTATGGATAATTTTCGACCCATGTGTTTAGGTTTCAACGAAACCGAAGTGGATAAGACACCACAAATGCTGATGAAGTGTGTAGCGGCACAAAAAATACGTATTCCATTCTGCTGGCGGTACCACAAACTCTGCTTTGGTACCGCCAAACAGAAACAACAATGCAGTTTACGATTTCAAACTTTTTTGTGGTCCTTCGAACCGGATGTCGGCTTACGACACTATGTAACCACATCTTTAACGACGTTAGGTTCAACCTCTTTTTTACTTGTCCCAAACACCTGGCGGTGCTAACTGTGTCCCTCAAAATTGAACCCAGTGCAAGGCGGGCGCCATGTTTAGGTTTCAACGAAACCGTAATGGATAAGACACCACGAATGCTGATGAAGTGTATAGTGGCATAGAAAATACGTATTCCATTCTGCTGGTGTCTAATCACAGTCCACAAACTCTGCTTTGGTACCGCCAAACAGAGACAACAAGGCAATTTACTTGTTTATAATGTAAAGACGGACGGACAGACATTACCGTTATGCTAAAAAAAATCTTAAAATTCTAAAACTGAATTTTTGAAACTAATAATCAATAAAAAAATAAAATGTGATCATTAAAATATTGATATCACATTTCCCTGAATTAATCGAAATTTTCGACCCCCTTTTATGTGCGATTTAGTAATTTTTTAAAAGTTGCAAAAATACAACACCGCATTTCTTAATATTTGTTCATGGTCAAAATGGATATACCGCTATGTAAACTCTTATTTTAACAAAAACCTATATAAAAGCTATATCCTTACTGTTCCGATGTATGTATATACCTATGTACCTCTAATGAAATGTATTTCATAAAGAAGTAAACAATTTTTGGAGGAAGTATTTTGTCAAGTTTCTTTTTGTAAATCAAGCTTGTTTTCAGATAATGTCAAGTTAGATCACAATTCGAATCTGGCATTTCTAACTCTATATCATTGCTTGAACACAACGAAATACGATGGTAACCAAACCTTTAAAAGATGTTTCGGCATTTATAATGGGAAATAGATCGTACATAAAATGGGATGCTAACGAGATGTGAAAACTAAATATGGTAACACAGATGTGATTAAAATAAATGCAAGTAAAAATAAACTCTCTTGTAACCGCCCAGTGAAAAGTTGCTACAGTAAAAAGAAATCTGTACATATACATACTATTTTTGTGATGCAATAAATCAATGCAATCATATCGTGAAGCAATTACATTATCGAAAGATTAAGTATTTCTTGATACTAATATAAAAATGTAAGCTAAGCTAAAAGCATTTTTACTTTTGATCAAAAATTTTTAAGTTATTAAGGATTGAAAAACGAAAATCAAAACCGGATAATTTTTGCCGTGCGAGGTCAATAGAATATATCCGGGAAAATGTTATGCTAGAGAAGATCACAACTTAAGGAGTGAGATCGAAAAAATCTTAACACACATTTTGCCTCATAACTTTTTTCGGAATCAATATTCAAAATTTTTTTTTATCTAGTTATCATGGAAAAATACTTCAGTTATTATTTTTAATAACAACCATGTTAATTTGTCCTTATTTTCATCAAAATAAGTGACGAAAAAGATTTACGTCCTACAAGTTATTAAAAAATTTCAAAAAATCCAAATAGGTCTTACAAATAATTACCCTGCGCGAAATTTGAGGTAATTGCAGTAATGGACCGGTTTCTCTGTACCAATTGAGTACTAATTGACACCTAACTCGTCACCAAAGTTCCAATTGAGAACCAGTTGACACAAACACACTCACTATTAACATGCTCGTTAAGTGCGTAAGCGTTGAAGACTATAAAACATAACATAGTTAGATGAAAATTGGTTCGAGCCGGGGTGCCGCCATCGACATTAACGAAAAATTATAAAATTAAAATAAACATAACCCAGGAAAAATTTTAGAACATGTTCTAAAAACATAAGTTCTAGAACTGGTGTAATCAGAACCACTTCAGATTCTTTAATAACATCCTCAGAACTAGTGTTATCACAACCAATTCCGACACTAATGGAGTAGAACATTATTCAGATTCTAAATTCGTTTTAAGGAATGTTATAGAGAACTAGTGCTTAAGAACTAATTCTGTATGACTTCTACATCACTTCTGAGAACAAATTACTGGCTCTCGAATGACTTCCTAGAACTGTTTAAAATACTTGTATAAAAAATTTCAAAAATTAAAAAAAGAGTACAAAATTAATAAATGAAAAAATAAAATAAAAAAACAGATACTGAAACCGGTTCCTAACGCTTCTATGGAACTAGTTCCGAATGTGACAATTTGGAACAAAAATCACAGATTAAAGAACTAGTTCTAGAACCGTTCCATAGAATGGGTACTGGCTAGCTAGCACTTCCACAGAACTAGTTCTGGAGATGACAATTTCAAACAAAAATCATTGGTCGTAACGCCAAAGTAGAACAAGTACAGGCTATTTTCATGTGTTCTGGAACTAGTTGTAGAACTAATACAATTTTTCCTGGGTAACTTAATAAAGATAATAATAATAATGTTTAAAAAGTAAAAAATTACCGAATTTTTATAAATTTTTTATTTTTTATTCAGTAACGATTACTGAACCTGTCCTAGGACCTATCCTGTAACCTGTCCCAAGGGGCTAATTAGCTACCTCCAATGACAACCCCATGTAAAAGTGACAGGTTCTTCTCACGTGACTAGTTTTGAACTGGTTCTCTTTACTCTAGGGTGGCCACAGAATTAAATGTCGTCCGTAAAACCGTTTCTAATGTTATTAAACAGTATCAGGAGAATTTGACTATTGATGTGAAACCTAGTTCAGTAAGAAAAAAAGGCCACATGATATTGGGAAGGCCAGAAAATTGAAGGCATATTGAAAGGAACTTCAAACACATCTGGTAGAAAATCAGCTCAGTTTTCTCAGTGCTTCGACTATTTGGTGCGAAAATTTAAAGCTAATGGGAAAGTTGATAACATATAAAGTTCAAAAAATTCCAAACTGGAATTCTGCAAAAAAAATTACAAGGAATATAGGGCTCGGAATTTAAAACCAAATTTCATACAAAAATACTATTGCTGTATAATTGACGAAGAAACGTAGGTGCTGGCAGAATCTTCGCAGCTTGTGTCTCAAAAATTTTTATTGCTAATGCTCGAAGCAATGTTGGAGATAAGTTTAAGACTCAAAAGCAGCAAAAATTTCTTACAAAATTCATGGTATGACAAGCTTTTTGCAGTTGCAGCAAAACAGGAAAGTCATTTGATACATTCGGATCTATAAATACCAAAATATGCATAAAGGAATATTTGCAAAAAAGACTTCTTCTTTTCTTAAGAAAGCACAACGTGTACACATATTTTTGGACCCATTTGGTATCATGTCACTACGGTAAGAAAGCTCTGGAGTGGTACCAAATCAATAACATAGTTTTAGTACCAAGAGGGGTAAATTTTCAAAATTGTCCATAGCTTAGACCAGTGGAGAGATATTGAGCTCTTGTGAAAAATGAATTCAAGAGCACAAAAAAGGTCTCCCAAAATACTGAAGATTTTAACAGAAGATGTGCACACTGTTCCAAAAAAGTGACTGAAGCAACTATCAAATCTCCAAAGAAAGGGTTTTCAAAAATGGTCCACAATTTTATAATTAGTGGTTAGAACCATAAAAATTATATATTTCTGTGATCTGTGCTAAATTATCAAATGACTAAATGAAAACTCTAAGATCAACCGTTTCCAAGTTATTGAATATTATGTATGTTAATACCACATTTACACATACGTTCGAAATCTTGTTTTAATGAGATTTCGATGAAACGAAATCTACCCTGTTTATATTGCCAATTTCCACAGTTATGTAGATTTTGTTTGACGTCTGGATTCTGAACAGATTATTAACATTCACTATAAATTATTAGTGAGTTATATTTTCCATAAAAACTTTTCTAATTTAAATTTTGTAATTAATTTGAACTAAAATTTGTTTTGTTTACCGTTTAATTTTAATTTTATATATATTTATTTTTATTCAAATGTCATTTTTATTGAGCACATTGTTGTATTTCACTAACACACTGAAAGAAAAAAGTGTTGGATAACGATATGTTTCAAAATCTAGTTTATTTTTTTGTGAGATTTTGATAAAATCTCGTTAGAAACTAGATTTAGATTTGTATGGAAAATCGAATCAAAATCTCATAAAAACAAGTAGATTTCGATTGAAATCTCATTTAAGCTAGATTTTGAGCATAAGTAAATGTGCTATAAGAATTTTTCGATCTCACTCCTTATGTTGTCGGATAATGATATGTGTCGTAATTTGACATATGTGTTAATATACCTAGTTAATACTTAATAGAGGGGGACAGTAGGTACGGTTTACTCTGTTAGGATTTTCATCAAATCAAAAGTCGTCCAATTTAAAGGATTTTTTTAAATTTCTGATTATGATAAAATAATTGTTATACTTCGATGAGGTCTCTATATAAGTCATACTTTCATTCTATATTACAGAAACTGCATAATATCTAAAGTCAAGTTGAAAAAGCACACAATTTCAATATACATACCAATATATTTGTATGGATATCTGTCTATACAATTACATAAACATATGAAGCATACATACCTACATATGTACATATATTCATATATTCATATTTAGTTATAAATGTATATTCGTAAATACCATTTTGTTTTTAACATAGAAAGGGATGTGGGAGCATCTATGTGTGCTTATAATAAATTTCTTTTTGTATTAGTGAGGTCGTCATATATATTTATATATGTACATATGTATCTATATATGTACCTTTTTCTCGATATGGGGGTTTCTT